>APFE030242121.1:71860-82208 GCA_000404065.3 Pinus taeda
TCACCCCAGACTATCTTCGGAACGCCCTTTATTTTCCACTTTCTCGTATTTTGGTGTCCGGTCCTAATCACCCGGAGCGGAAATACTTGGAAGTTGTTTTGATTGGCTGTATCTTTAGGGAATTTTTAGTGGGTTCTCTGTGCCCTTAGTCGGCCTAGCTTTAAATTTTTTGAGTCTTTAGTTATATTTTAAACAAAGAATTCAAAGTGGCTGACCGATCTCCCAGACGGTCTCGAAGACTTCATGATCTCTCGCCACCAAGTTTAGAACCTTCTCCGAGAAGGCACAGAGGTAATAATGCCAGTGGGTTTCGTCCCACTGCAATTGACGCATCGGGGATTGATCCTCCCCTCCGGGGCAATAGTATTGAAGCAACGCCTGGTACTTCCGTAGAACAAGAAAGGAACACACCAGTTCCTTCTCAAGTTCGCTTACAAGCAGAGGATAGTATTGAGGTAGAAGAACTTTCAGAGTCGTTAGTGGCTCCGAATTCTCCCCTACCATCAAGTCATCCACACGTATTGCAATACGTTGGGACTCCGTCGCAAAGGCCGTCAAGTGCAAGTTACGCTACGCGCTTACCTTCGATGACCACTACTGGAAGCATGGCTTCTACTAGTGTTACGACTGTACAGACTCCTATATCTGTACAAGGGGGTGGAACTATTTCCATCCCCTCCGTCTCTTTATTCAGATCTTTTACTAGCATGTTTGTTGTTGGGTCTACCTCCATTCCGTCCATGAGTGGAAATTCCCAAACAAATGCTTTCGGTTCTGGGTACTTCCCATTTGGCGCCCATTCATCGGGCATTCCTTCAGCTCCATTCGGGGCCGCCACATCCATGATGAGTGAGTTGGCTTCGTTCCAAGGTTTTCCATTCGAAAGTGGTCATATACCACATTCCAACCCTATGGTAGGATCTATGCCTTTTTCTTCAGTAGGACAAAGCAACAATCCTTTCCAAGGTTGGAATAACCCTGGGCTTAGTAGTGCCGGAGCTGGGAATCCATTCTTCGGCCAATATGGGAACATGCCGTATACCACGGTTAGTTCATTCCAAAGTATTCCTCCCCTAGCTACAACTTGGAATCCATATCAGGGGTTGTCAACTCCTTACAATCCTTTAGGAGGAAACTTTGCTAGGTATGGTGGATATATGGCTGGAGTTGGTCAAAATTCGAGTTTTTCTGGGTCACAAGGCCTCCCTTTTGGCTCAACGGGTTCTACTGGTTACTTCGGGCAACCTAGTGCCTCCCAAAATCCAGGCCAATCTTTTCAGAGCTTCGGGACTGCCGCCCAGTCAAGGTGGAATCCCCAAGCCCCGCCTAGACTTCCGTTTCTGGCAACGTTAAACTTGCCAGACCTCACTAAGTTAACTAACGACCAATCAAGTATAATCCGGCCTGGCCTCCGGTCCCAACTAAACTCCCTTCGGATATTCCAAAATTCAAAGGGAAAAGCGGTGAGGATCCGGGCGACCACGTAACCACGTTCCACTTATGGTGCTCATTGAACTCCCTGATCGACGACTCAGTTAGGTTGAGATTATTTCAACGCACCTTAACCGGCAATGCAGCTAAGTGGTATATAGAGTTGCCTGGGGGCAGCTTTACATCATTCGCCGACTTAGCCAATGTATTCTTGAACCATTTTCAGTCGCCCGTCTGGTATGATGCCGGAACTGAACTACTGGCTACCTTCCGTCAGGATAGGGCAACTCACATTTCCGATCACATTCAGGAATGGAGAAGGAGAAAGAGGCTCATTAAAGTCGATATCCCTCCAGGTTTCCATCTCGAGTGGTTCTTGAAGTCTTTGATACCTGAGATCTCCAAAGATGTCTCCATGTCTGGGGTATATTCCGAGGAGCAAGCCATTTTTAGGGCCTAGCAATTAGAATTGATTTACTCTCAGTCTGGGATCCTAGAAAAGTACTTGCTAGATGCTCCTGGGTCTAAGGTTGATGTAGCTAAGCCGAAGCTAGGTCCCCACGCGGATGGCATTATTGGGTCAGTCGACACAAATACGGTGAACTTGCTGAATCGATTGCAGCAGTTGTCTTTACAAACTACTTCTAACAACCAAGTCACATCGTCTAATCCTTCCACTTCCCAAACTTCTTCAATTAATGCCATCCAATCGAATAATCCCAAAGGAAGTCAAAATTCCAATGGGAAAAAGAAAGGACGAGGTAAGAAAAAGAACTAGGATGGGAAGCCTGAAGCAAACAAATTCGGCAATAATGCTGGTGGGGGTAGAAATGAGTCAAGAAATAAAGTTAAGTTTCCATGCAAGTTATGCGGTGGAGACCATTTAACTCATCTTTGCCCCAAGATTGAAGACGCTCAACACTTGTTAGGGCAGCAAGGGACTTCTAGTTCCCAAGCTGTGTTAACTAACCCTTTTCCCCAAGGGCAGCAACTTCTTGTTGGCGCGAGTTCAAACCCTGGGACCTCCGCAGGAGGCAACCTGGAAGGGGAAAATCATCGAATGTTTTCATGATGGGTTCTAATGTCCATGTGGCTACTCGGTCACGTGATTATGGTGAAGCTGAAACTTCCAAGGATAAGGCTGTTCTCGGAAGTACTGACCTTCATATCGAGCGACCCCCTATCGAGGCTATACCACGGATACCGAAAGGTTCCACTAAACGTGTGACAATTAATACTAATGCTAGGGCCACCCAGAATTACTCCATTGTGGAGGATCTAGCTCAGAGTCCGTGCACTATGTCTGCTTTAGAGGTTCTCCAGTCGTGTCCGGCTCAGAGAAGTGCTTTACTGTCCGCAATCGGGGCAATAGATCCAGCTAATTCTTTAGTGCTCACTTTCGACATGTTAAATGTCAAAAAGCGACTCCCTCATCATATGGCTTTTCAAATAAAGTCTTCATATCGGAAAATTAACATTTTTCGAACCGTTATTGATGAAGGGGCTTCCACGTGCATCATGTCGATGTCATTTTGGAAGGCTATTGGATCACCTTCGGTCGTTCCTTCACCTACCGTCTTGACTGCATTCGATGGCCATTCTCATAAGCTGCATGGGATTATCCCGGTCTTTCCTATATGTGTTGGGGGGAAGGTTGTTAATATTGAAGTGGAAGTCATAGATGCTAACCTAGATTATAATCTCCTCCTAGGAAGGAACTGGGTATATGAAATGGACGCCGTTGTTTCGACTCTGTTTCGTGTCATCTACTTTCCTCATGAGGGGAAAATCGTAAAGGTGGATCAATTAGATTATTCTCCAGTTGATCCTCAAGCAACTTCCGACTCTACTGTTCCTTTAGTGGATAACCCTCGTCCGCCTACTGAGAATCTAGGAGTAGGGATGTATTCCTCGTTGATGGGTACCTTTGAGTTTACCTCTCCTATCGCTAAAATCAATGCTATTTCATCATCTAGGGAGTTTTCTCGAGATGGGTTCTTTTGAACTCGTTATTTTTTGGACCCTTGGACCTTGCCTTCACCTATGACCACATTAGTTGAAGGACAAGAGAATGGAATGGCGTTTCCTATATCTGCAACTGAGCTTAGATATCAGTCTATCATGAACTTTGCAGATGACCATTCTACTCCTTTTTCAGAAGAGGAGTTAGATGGCGATGTGGCCCCCGCTTGGAGCCTTGATTCTACCTCTGCTTTGGACTGCTTGGATTCAGTTTTACCATCGGAAGAAGCAATTCTCGAAGTAATGATGGGTATAGATCGACCTTGGGAAGATTTACACCATCGTTCATACTTTCTTCCTCCATTGCAAGAGGTAGAGTCTAGATTCTCCGAGCTATGTTCTAGTGATGTTTATACGGTGTCAAACCCTTTGGCTCCAGCACACGTTCGTGCCGAAGGTAATATGTCAGTGATTTCAAAAACAATACCTATAAACATCTCTAGGGACCCTAACACAATCGAGAATCTCTTCATCGGAATTGAGTGTTCCCCTGAAGAAATTCAAATTTACACCGACCTATTTAAAGAATTTCGAGATGTATTTGCTTGGTCTTGTGAGGAAATGCCTGGCATTGACCCATCTATAGTTCAACATGAGATCAAGACGTATGAAAACGCTAAACCTATCCGTCAGAGGCTTCGACCGATCAACCCTAGGAAAGCAGCAACTATCAAAGCAGAAGTGGAGAAGCTACTAAAGGCGGGTTTCATATACCCTGTTCTTCTTACTGATTGGGTTTCTAACCCAGTCCCTGTAGATAAAGAGCAAGGAACAATCCGAGTATGCATCGACTTTAGGGACCTAAACAAGGCTTGTCCTAAGGACAATTACCCCACGCCATTTATTGATCAGATTATCGACGAGTGTGCGGGTAATGAGATTTTTTCCTTCATGGATGGATTCTCTGGTTATAATCAAATTTCTATCGATCGTGAAGACCAACATAAGACGGCCTTCATATGTCCTTGGGGTACCTTTGCATATAGAAAGATTCCTTTTGGTCTTAAAAACGCTGGAGCTACCTTTCAGCGGGCCATGTATTATGCTTTCCACGACGTTAAGCATATCATCGAAGCATACTTAGATGATCTCGCTACTCATTCTCGGAAGAGGACTTATCATCCTAGCCACCTTCAAATGGTTTTCGAACAATGTCCTTTTTATAAAATCCGGTTGAATCCCAACAAGTGCGTTTTCACGGTTACATCCGGTCGGTTGTTAGGGTTCATTGTGTCAAATGAAGGGATTCGGGTAGATCCCTTCAAGGTTGAGGCAATAGTTCGGTTGCCCCCCCCGTCCTCGATTCGTTGGCTTCAGAGTCTTCAAGGGAAGGCTAATTTCTTACGGCGGTTTATAGCAAATTACGCCGAGATCACTAAAGGGTTCATGCGGTTGTTACGGAAAGGGGTTCCATTTGTATGGGACGACTTTGGGCAACGATCGTTTGATGCTTTGAAAAAAGCATTAGTCTCGACCCCGCTTTTGAGTCCACCGAATTATGGCAGAGACTTCCTTTTATATCTCGCGGCAGTAGAATCAACCATTGGTATGGTTCTGGTTCAGGAGGACGATGCTCTCACCGAGCACGTGATTTATTATTTGAGCCGAGGCTTAATAGGCCCTGAACTTCGCTATTCTCCGGTAGAGAAATTGGCCTTGGCAGCTGTTCATGTTGTCCAGCGGCTCCATCATTACATCTTGCTACGCAAAACTTTTGTCTTAGCGGTAGTCAATCCATTTCAATTTGTCCTTAGTAGGCAAGTGATTGAGGGCAAATATAATAGATGGATAGTCATCTTGCAAGAGTTCGATCTCGAATTCTTGTCAGCCAAGTCTAAGAAATCCATGGTTTTCACTGAGCTAATTTCTGAGATGCCTTGTGGAGAGGATACGGTTTATGAGGAAAGTTTTCTCGACGAACATTTATTCCTCATCTCTTCACTCGACCCTTGGTATGGAGATATCATTGTATATCTCCAGACTTCGAAGTTTCCCTGCACTTTTTCCAAGGATGAACGTCGTAAATTACGTCACCTGGCTAAGAACTATGTTATCATTGGTGATACCTTATACCAACGAGGGGTTGATTCAATCCTTCGGCGCTGTTTAACCTTGGAAGAAGCAGAGTCAGTGCTTAAGGATTGCCACAGTGGAGCTTGTGGTGGTCATCTATCAGGGCTTGCTACAGCCCAGCGCATCTTACGTGCTGGCTATTTTTGGCCTTCACTTTTTAAAGACTGTGTGGAAGTGGTCAAACGTTGCCACCCTTGTCAGATCTTTACTTGAAAGATGCGTGCTCATCCAACTCCTCTTTTTCCTGTTGTCATGGTCGATCCTTTTACTAAGTGGGGTATCGATTTTACAACTTGTAATCCGCCTTCAGTGGCGAATCACAAGTACATTATTGTGGTTGTAGACTACTTTACGAAGTGGGCCGAGGCCATGCCCACTTATAAAAACGATAGTGACATGACAACTTTGTTTCTTTTCAATCAGGTTATCTCAAGATTCGGTGTCCTGAGAGAGATTGTCACTGATCATGGCAGTCACTTCCAGAATCAACTGATGTCTGAATTGGCTCTTAAATTAGGTTTCCGCCAAGAGCACTCGTCTCCTTATTATCCTCGGGCCAATGGACAGGTTGAGGCAGTCAATAAAACTCTTTAGATGATACTCCAACGGACAATCAATAAAATCGGTCCAATTGGCACGTTATGTTGTATTTGACTCTTTGGGCATACCGGACCTCCGTAAAGACTGCTATTGGTTTTACACCTTTTCAGTTGGTTTACGGGATGGAATCTATATTTCCAATTGAATGTGAAATTCCATCTCTTAAGTTAGTTGTAGAGCTTCTTCCAGAGACTTCGAGTCTCGAGGAGCACTTCCTTCACTTGGAACATCTCGATGAGCAGCGTCGAGATGCCGCCACGATGAATGAGGCTCATAAGAAAAGGGTCAAAACGCAGTATGATAAATTTGTTCATCCTCGAGTCTTTTCTGAAGGCGACCTTGTCTTGGTCTATGACCAAGTTAAAGATGCCTTGGGGGCAGGCAAGTTTAAGCCTATGTGGTACAGTCCTTTCATTATTAAATGAGTTTTAGAAAAATGGTCGTATGAGTTAATCGATTTTGAGGGAAACAAGCTGGCGGAGCCCCGAAACGGGCTCTACCTAAAGAAGTACTTTGCTTAAGTAGTGGTTAGGCAATGGCTTCTTTGTATATTATGTATATTTGTACATATATCATCGAGAGTTTTGTGATGTAAACACTTTTTGGTCTGCTGTTGCAGGTGTTGATGGATGACTTGGTCTATTTTGGGTTCGCCGATGGTGCTAGTCGGCACACTCGGAATCTCGCCTCCGTAGCTTGGGTACTCTATTATCCAACTATTCAATTGATGGTATCAAGAGGCGTATGCATTGGTCCTGCTTCGAATAATATGGCTGAGTATACCGCCGTTATTAATTTACTATCCGAGGCAATCTCTTATGAGATCGACTCGTTGGTACTTTATCTCGATTCTCAATTGATAGTGTCTCAATTAAATAACATTTATTGGGTAAGGGATCCATGTTTATATCACCAGTATTTAAGAGTGAGGTTGTTGCAAAGATCATTTGTTTATATTAATTATTTGCACATTCCAAGATCTCATAATTGGTTAGCTGATTCTATCGCTAATCAAGCATTAGACTGGCACATCAATCATTCATCATAAAATCAAAGCATCAAAAAGTCAAACTGTATATATATATATCATCATAAAAGTATCTCGAGTGTACATATGTTGTCCAAAAATATACAAAATTGGGACTCAAATGCCCATAATCATATCCGGCATATCTAATGCCCCGGCTCAGGATGAGCGGCCAAGTAGGTAACTATCGCGTTGGCTACACGCCGAAAAGTGAGAACCCAGTCACGTGGCATCCCAACCACATGACGCTGCATATCCTCCAGAAGGTCCTCTATAGCAGCCATCAGTACTCGATAGCTCAGTCTTGTCAGGTGTCGCTGGACGTTGTGTAGAGTCCGTTCCGTCTTAGTAGCTGCCTCTTCGGCTCCTCGGCTGTGTCGTCTGTGTCGCGGGAGTCCATTTGGTCGTACTGGCCCAATGTCTGGATCATAATAATTATATTAGTCATTTTAATCTCATCAAAAATAATTTTCAAAATGCATCATTATATTTGAAAAATTCAAAAAAATCATAAAATCAAAAATTCTTACCGATCTCGCCCCATGCTGCATCTGGCGGTAAAGCTAGGTCAGGATCTCCTCGGAAGTCCAGGTCGGCATAGGGGTAGTCGTCTACGGCGATAATCTGCTGATCCCACCAGGTGAATAAATCATCGTCGAATGCAGTCCTAGGAACCTCCCCACCCCCCAGACGTTTTATCAGGTCATCCCACCGGCCCATGCGTGGATTGCGTGGGGTGTTGATGGAAACTGCTACCCTGGGTCGGAGTGCGGGAATCCTCTCAAAGAAGAAGGTGCACAAGATAGTCCCGTAGCCGAAGTTTTTGGTCTGTCCCCTCTTAATGGAAGTGAGTTGGCTCTTCATGCTGGCCAGAAGAGGAGTACACCAGTCAAACATAGTAGTGAGACAATCCATTGCCACGCTCATGGTGAGCCGTGATGCCTGATGCAGAGAGGACGATCCATTCACTCGGCCTATGGTGAACAGGATGATCCTTAGCGATAAACTTGCCACGTGTGCAATCGAGATCTAGCTCCCAACTTTCTTGGGATGTCCTGGGCAGTATATCTGTACATAGTCCTCTATGGTGAGGCTACTCCGCGTCCTGCCCCGGGACTGTACTACCTCTCCCCTTTGGGAAAGGCCCATGATAAAATATATATCCTCCACTTCCACTCTGAGTGGCATCTGATCAATCATGAAGGCTTCCTCCTCAACATCCCAATAGTCAATGAGCATCTCAAGCAGTCGTACATTAGCTTTCATGTTCGGCAGTTTGAAGAATTTGAGCAAGCCGCATCCTTGTAAAGCATCCAAGGCTTGGGGGTCATTCATAACTTCATTATCAACCACTGCATGTTCTCTTTCACGCCATGTGATCAACATCTTGAGAAAAAATTGGGTTTCAACCGTTAGTTTTTGATTAAAATTAACTCACGGTGTATGTGTGGGTTACTGTATACATAGTCGCGTATAGGGCCCGCGTGTACGTGGGTTCCATATTATCAACCCGCGTATACGCCGCGGTGAAATTTTGAACAATAGTTCAACGGTGAAACATTAATGGAAAATCCTAAAACTAGTCACAATGAATTGCAAGCTAAGTGTAAGAGTTACCTGGAAGATTTTGAGGAATTTGAACGGTCGAATTTGGCACACGAGAAATTTTCTCCTTTGGCTCCAAATATTTGCTCTCCAACTCAATTGGTAAAAATGGTGAGTCCAAAATCCCTTTTATAAGTTTTGAAAATTTAAATTTTTTTTAAAATTTTATTTTGTTTGGCCTCATGTGACTTTTAACTTGGGAGCTTGGAATGTCGAGATTGGTTTGTTTTTCAGGACATTTTGGACATTTTCGACTTTTTCGAGATGGTTCCATGACTGCTGACCCGTCATGGCAGGGATCGTTTTTTCACTGGCATATAGGCTAGGGACATCATTCCGTTGCATTATGCATACTGGCCTCCATCAGTCGATACATCTGCCATAGGGACGATCCCATTGTGTCACGATTCATAAACCATCTTCACTCGCCGATTTTTAAATCATGACACGATGGTAGAGCCATCCTTTACATGGGCATCGTAGTTAGCACCTCACTTACATTTGGTGCCCATGTTGCTTCATTTGCGTAGGCTCGGGAGTCCTCTGTAGTCCCACCATGACTTATGCGTTGAAGACTCATTCCTCTCAGCTTCTTCGCTTTGTTCTGGCCTTATACCCTAGAGGTTCCTTTGTGTTGAGTTGTACTGCTGCTTTGCATGTTGACCATTTGCACCTTTTGGCCTAGAGCCGGCTTCACTGGAATCGTGTTTAAGCCAAATTTTGACCATGACCTCTGCAAAAATCAACCTTACATACCTTTAACCTCTGCAACTTGACATACCTTGACCCATGGAAAGGAAATAACTTTGACTGTCACCGACCAGTTTTTGCCTCCCTGCATTGAGCATAGGAATGTTCCCCTCCTAGGAACTAGATCATCTGTTTCACCGACACTCGTCCTTTCTGCTATACCATAGCATTCTTTTATTCTTTTTCGAGCTTAACAGAAAAAGACAAAAAAAATTAAATATTCCAAAAAGAGTGGGAACGGGACCGTATTTCCATCTATTATTGGCAGCTAGAGTCAGTCGTGTCACCCTTGAACAAAGCACTCAAAGCAAAGTCTCCTCCGCTTGGGTGGGATTTAGTTTGACTTAGGTTCGCCATAACATTGTTATCGAGTCAGTTCTCCCCCGATTAGTTATCTCTTCCAATCATATGGAGGGTTCGTTCGTTGCCCTCATGCGAACTTATACAGAGTCATCATATGCTGCCATATAGTCACATTGAGTCGTGCTTTTGTTCAAGGGAAGTTAGCCTGAGTCAACCTCTCTGCGGTGTCTCTTGACTCATTTTTCAGTCAGCCATTTTGGTTTTTAGTGTCATGTCTATCATCACATCAGTTATATTGTTCCTTTAATCGTGTCGGTTTGAGAAGGTCTTCATTGACTTCTTGCTGGCAGGTCTTGTCCTTATCGAAGACGACATCTTGCTCTGAGGACAGGCCTAGAGCTGCACCCTGGCCCTATTTTCATTATTGATAGGTTACCTTGTGCTCAGCATCGATCAGTATCATGGGTCTTTGACTGAGTGGTTTCCCTTGTGTTCGACGTCAGTTTACATTATCACACATTGGGATTCGTGCAGTAC
>APFE030242128.1:0-112837 GCA_000404065.3 Pinus taeda
TTTCGACGCATTTCAAACCAACCAGTGTGGTTCATCGTCGAGACAATTTAAAAAACCAAATCATGGCTACAGGTTAAATAGAGAGAGTATATCATTCAACGACAATATTTAACCAGGAATGACTATATTTAACCAGGAAACAACTATATTGGACAGGGAAATGAGACAGGACTAGGGGATAGGTCGATAAAAGACCCTGTTGACCCTAAGGACATGAAAGGTGTCTATGTTATTACTTGTTCCTGTGGGACCCCCTATATTGGTGAGACTAGGCGCTCTATTAATCAAAGAATTCATGAGCACTTAGTGGACATAAAACATGGGAGGTCCAGTCTTTCGTCCTAGCAGAACACGCGGAAAAGACTAAACATCACATTTGTATTGAGGAGGCTAGTGTTATTGCCAAGATTGCATCGTTTCTTCACCAGAAGTTTAGGGAGGCCATATAAATTGAAAAAAGTCCAAGCAATCTCATTAGGGACGATGGCTGAAAAATTAGCAGTTATTGGATCCATGCCCTTTCTTCCTAACAACCCCCCACTCCCACCCCGACCCTCGACCCCCGTGTGTTGTCCTTCTTAATAGGTTCTTCTTGTTTTTCCCCCTCTTCATCTGGTTCCTTTTTATTCCCTCTTTGTTCTTTGATTTTGGAGTCTTTTGGTTTGGATTCTATTATTGAGTGTTCTATTTCATTTCTTCTATGTTAAATTAATTTAATGATTTAAATTTTTTAATTTTTTTTTTTAACAAGATCTAATTATCGAGGTGCTCCTCTGAATATAAATAATGAAAGTTAAGAATGGAATTAACAAACTAATTTGAAACAAATATACTTTCTCTGTGTAACTCTAACTTAATTTCCAAATCCATTTTTAATTTGTTTGGATTCCTAAAAAATATATATATTATTATTATTTTTTTTATTTTTTTTATTATTATAAATGAGTAAAATTTACATATTCCTACTATCCCATTTATAATAATTTTTATAAAATTACATATATAGTATAATTAGTTGGAATTAATAAGTGAATTAACTTTAATTTATTCTCTATCTAGGTGAGTTAATTATTTATCTAGCTTACTAGGTTATCCACTTAATTAAACTTATATTAATATGAATAATAATTTAATTTTTTATGTGGTTGACATAGTTTTAATAATAATAAGTCTAGTGATTTCTACAAACGAGTAAAAATGAAAATAAACATAACTTAAAGAACTTATTATTTATTTAATTAATTAATTATTTTCCTATCCCCTAGTCCTGTTGTCCAATATTGTTGTCCAATATAGTCGCCACCTGGTCAAATATAGCCGTTTCGTGGTCAAATATTGTTGTTGAATGATCTACTCTTTCTATTTAACCTGTAGCCATGATTTGGTTTTTCAACTTGTCCCGATGATAAACCACACTGGTTGGCTCTATTGACATTATGATTCTGGTTTGGCACTATGGCACAGGTGTTGTACTTAATGGCAACTCACTCAAGTGGTAGATCTCAGTTCAGGCACTCAAAATCATGGAAAATGAGATACCCGCAGGTGATACTAAGAGAAGCAGTGGACCCACAGGTACGCCGACCAAGGGGTGCGGACATACCCGCAAGTTCTTCGTTCAAAAGGTGCGAACCCCAGTTCACTCACTCCAATGCAGAGAAGCGTGCACATGTGGGAGTTCCTATGTTTGGCCCTTGGTATTTAGCCCGACGTTCATGATCTTATGGTTTTGGTCCGTGGTATAGGATCTAAATTATTGAACCCCGGTTTGGATCCCTTGTATTGGTTTTCGATGGTTTTATCCCATGGTTTGAATAAGGGCTTGCCGATAAAAAGGAAAGGAGATCACTTGACTAGATACTTATGGAAATTGAATATCTTAAGATTTGAAATTTTGGGTAATTGGTTCTAAAGGCTAGATCTAAATCAAGGTGAAATTGAAGGCAAATATATTGATAGGTTGTGATCTCTCGGGTGCATGATCAGATCTGTGGATCTGACTGTTTGTGGCGCATTGGAGGACTGTTAATTTGGCCCTAATCAGAGGTTTGCAGGCGATCCACGTCGTGAGTGTGGGGGTCCGCAGTGCAGGAGAAGGCGCAGGTGCGGGGATCCGCAGCGCAGCAGAAGGCGAAGGTGCGAGGAGCGCAGCTCAAAGAAGGCACAGTGCGGAGGTACGCAGGGTAACAGAAGAACCAGTTGCAAAGGTACACTGTCAGGCAGACAGTGCAAGTGCGGATCTGAGTAGTGGTACGCAGGGAAGCAGAAGGAGTAGGTGCGGAGATACGCAGCGCAAAAGACCGACCAGGTGCGGATCCACGCAGTTTAGACACAAAAGAGCTGCAGATATTCGCTGGCCTCTATTGGTGAAGTTGCGGACCTATCTTTAAACATTTGTTGATTGTCTTTTATTATTGTTGAAGAGTTCTGGGTTTAGAATACTGGTATTACTAATCTGGTTATTGCATTTTGAGAAGTTATTGGTTGATTGAAAACGTTGATTGGGTGATTCACATGTACTTGATGATTAATTGATGTTCATGGATCCAGTTTGAAAATTTATGAAACGTGGTCCTTAAAGAAGTAAAAGAGCCAAGGGGATTTTAACTCCCTTCCAGGAGAGACCAGAAAATGAGAGAGGGTTGTAGCTCTCTGCAGGTTGCAGCCTGTGTACTGGTAAAGGACTGAACCAGTACAAAATCATTGTAAAAGAAGTTTCTAATTGAAAGAAGATAGAGACATATTGCAGCAGGTAGTTTTCACCCACATTGGGTTTCCACCTTATATCTGGTGTTCTTTGGTTGTATTATTGTGACTATCTGTTTTTATTTGTTTACTGTTCATTATTATATGGTACTGACATACAAGTGATAAATATTCAATTTTCCCAATCTAAAATAATATATATATATATAAGAATTTGATAATAACTGATTCACCCCCCCTCTTTATTATTACAACAGGCTCTTTTAATAATCTCTATTAATAAAATTTATGATGTGATTTTTACAGAAAAAATTCTTCTCTATAAATTTGATATAGATCACAATATATATATATTCTACAATATTAATATTATCACAGATTAATTATAGTCTATATATATAACATATTACTAATATTTTTATTTTAAATTATATATATATATCTATCTTATTTTATATATATTATTATATATAGTAGATAATGGACTACATTAGAATGTACAAATAGTTTATTTCTCCTATGCTATGTAATGTATATGAATGTGTGAGTATAGTTATATTATATATATATAAAAATATTAAATATATTAATTTATGAATTAAATTATTCTTTTTTTATAAGTTGAGAAGGCATTATTTTAAAGTATTATGTGGTGTAAAAGTTATTATAAAAATTTGGTAGGAAAAGATCCAACAATGCTAAAAATTGGTGTAACACAAATTGAGTGCAATCCCTAATGATTTTGAGACAAGTTATAAGTGTTGGAAATAATACTGAGAGGGGGGGTGAATCAGTATTATCACATCAATAAAACTTTTTCATTTCCATATTCAGATTCATATATGCTACTTCCACAACTTCTTATGATTGAGTTAGTTGATCCTTAATGAGTGCATTAGAACATTATCAACCATATTAACAGTAAACAGGTGCAGTAAAATAGAATAGATCATCACACATAAGCCACACACATGAACACCATGATATAAGGTGGAAACCCAATGTGGGTGAAAACCACCTGCTGCAAGTCATCTCAATCTTCTTCTGAATAAGAAAATCGTTTTACAATATTTCTGTAGTGGTGCAGTCTTATACCAGTACGCAGGCTTTTACCTGCAGAGAGCTACAACCCTCTCTCGTTCTCCAGTCCCTCCTGGAAGGGAACTACAACCCCCACAGTTCTTGTACTAGCTAAGATACTAGTACGTAGGCGCCGACCTACAATATTCTCTCCTCCAAGTACCACGTTTCATACATTTTCAGACTAGATACTCCTGAAGCACAACACATAATCTGAAGGGCCACGTTTCATCCAATTTTCATATTCTACCCATTAATATCGTTGAAGCACATAATCAATCAATCTTCTAAATCACCCAAACACCAGATCAATACATATACAAGGATAATATATGTGTTAGCAACCAGATCTAGTCCATCAGATCACATAAATATGATCCTGATCCAATATTAGTTCTTGTCCATCAACACTGAATCCAAACACAATCAACCAATCAGGATATGTAGAATACTGACACCTTTAAACTGTCATCAGAACACATCAACAACCATAACCACCTGTGACTTCAAATATCATAGCTCAAATTGTATACGCTACTACAACGAACTAAACCTGCATACATACGTGCTTACACCAAAGCCAACCTGCGTACAGATCTATAAATATTCAAACATGACTTGCAGTGATTTCAAACTTAAGTTATACCCAGATCAGATCATTACAAGCGTCATATACAGATCTAGAATAGTCATAATCAAATATATAGAGATAGTTCATTTCAAACCATTTGATCCCGATCTATCCTTATATCTTGTTCTCCATCAACCGGTGAGATCCCTCTTTAGCTCAGATCCAAATCTGCAGCATAACCCAATTACCAGTATTCTAGATCTAACGCTTTATTAGATATTCAATAACAATTTAGATGATGCTTTGCCAAATGATCTCCTTCTTATTTTATAGTCTTAGGCCTTTCACAATACCATGGTCCAAAACCATAATAACACAATACCATGAACCCAATACTTGGGATCAACACTTTTGGATGCAATACCACGAACCAAAACCATATGATCAAAAATTGTCAGACTAATACCATGAAAGTGCATGAGATCAACACTTTTGGATGGAATACCATGGACCAAAACCATATGATCAAAAACTTTCGGACTAATACCATGAACCAACCATGACAGTGCGTGAACTTTTCTCCACATGAAATAAATTTTTCTCTGCATAAAAGTTCGTGAACTTTTCTCTAGATGAAATAAAGTTTTCTCTGCATAAAATTCCGTGAACTTTTCTCCACATGAAATAAACTTTTCTCTGCATAAAAGTCCATGAACTTTTCTCTACATGAAATAAAATTTTCTCTGCATAAAAGTCCATGAATGTTTCTCTACATGAAATAAACTTTTCTTTGCATAAAATTCCGTGAACGTTTCTCTACATGAAAGAAACTTTTATCTTCATGAAAGTGCGTGAAATTTGCTGCACTATAATTTATCATCTGAGATGAGTGGGTTTCCATCAAGTACAACATATGTATCATAATTCCAACACTGGTTTTTATTGTTAAATGTTTGCTTAAAGACTGTAATAAAAAGATCAGATTTGAAACAATTTCATTAATAAGAAAGTGCACCTGCAAGGATCTACACGAAGGCCTGATAGTAGTATAGAGTGGCGTAGAAGGGTTTGCGATCCCTTTAGATCACATCAAGACATCCCAAGGGTGCAGAAACTTGGTTCTAGCACCCTCCCATAGTACCTTGGGTGAGACTTCAGTTCATGCTTCCTGTATTTTTTCCAAAAGGGCCGGTTGTGTGAGATTTGTTCAGCTAAAACACTTCTAAACCTGGGACAGGCCCCAACAAGCCAAGATGGAGCTTTAAGAATTGACCAAGACAATTGCCGAACTCCGCCAGAAATTGGAACAACCAGTTGAGTGACTCGAGGGCGAGTCACTATCTTTGTGTTGGGGGCCTATTGGGATGGGGTGCCCAGGGGTCAAATTGAGTTAATATAATCAATTTTGTAAAGAATTTTGTAAAGAATGTAAAGTCTTCATCAAATGTGGATGTGGAGTGCACAGATAGATAGGAGTCAAAGGGGTATTAGCCCCTTGTTTCGGTCAGTTTTTGGATTCTCCCATGGTCCGCAGACCATGCTATTGTATGAAGGAAACCTATAAATAGTCGAGTCATAACAAGTCTTAGATAAATTTTGATAGAAAAAAGATAGAGAGATGAATGAATGACGATGTTATAAATGTTTGATAGATAGAAAGGTCTGGTCCTCTCAATAGCAAAGGAAAGGCTTCGCAGCTGAGTGCATGGAGGCCTTGCAGAGTCCACAACTAAGTGCGTGGACCCCTACAGTTGAGTGTGCAGGGTAGTTGAAGTATGTACTGAACTAATTCCGATTAATAAAGACTGATTTTGGGTTGGAATTACTTGCATATGTGATTTATCTATTTATTTATTTATCTTGCTTTGAATACTATTTTCTTGAATTAATGTATCTTACCTGCGTGAATTGGGTTAATTGAATATGTTTATGTTTAATAAGATGTTTAAATGATGTATGCGAAGTTCTAGATCTAAACTAAGTTAGTTTTGGGTAATGAAGATACGTTTGCAAGATGATAGATCTAGATCCCAAAAACCCTAGAAGACTTGTCTATGCACGCGAAAGTAGAAGTTCTACGCTCTTAGGGTCTAAATAAGGCAATTGATTGATTTCATGAAGGATTAAAAGTATGTAGGGCCGAGTTCATGGTTTAAGCCCTGTCGAAAGGTTAGATCTGTGCGGAGTACATCTAGGGCACTGAAGGACATCACACTAGGCTCTGGATGTAGAAACTTGGTTCTTGCATCCCCCAATACTACTTCGAGTGAGACTCCAAACTGTACCATACATGTTGTTTTCGAAAGGGACAACAGTGTAGACTTTTGTTGGTTGGAACAACTAACTACAAACTTGGGTCAAGACCCCTTAAGCTAACACCATGTCTCATCAATTTTTCTTAAATAACACTTTTCCCTAGAATCGGTAAAGACATAGACGTTTCTGGAAGTTTTGATGAATTTCTCAACAAACTTACCATTCTTTCCACGTCTAATTTCACAATCCTTCAATTAAAAAATAACATCGTAGAAATTATCACACATCTGGATAACACTTAGAAGGTTGTGTTTGATCTTGTCTACATAAAGGACATTTTGAACCTTTTTCTTCTTACCGAAGTTGGTTTTTCGTTTTCCTTTAATTTCTACTAGAGCATTGTCATATACTTAGAGAAAAAACTTTCCACTTACTAGTTCTCTTCCTAGTCATGAGCATACAACACAAAATCACATTAATTTGTTTCTTCTTTATTTTGTGTCCATTTCTTTTCATTTTTCTAAGGAACTAACTGCTTTGGCTTCTACCGTTTAGTAGGCTTAAACAATTTTCTTCTACAATCATTATCCTTGTGACCATAGTTATTACAAATATAGAATTCAATTTCACTCATAAGAGGGAATAAATATTTCTTCGTGAAAATAATAACTTCTAGATCTACCAAGTTGAAGGTGATCAAAATTGTAATTTTCATCTATTTCAACTTTATTAACTCTATACTCAAAAAATTTATGACTAAAGTTATTATAAGTATAAAACTTACCATAAAATAACTTTAGGTACATGTGATGGTGCATTTGTTAAGTGTGAGTAGATAATACTAAGATTTCGTTTACCAGATTGCTGGTGAGTAAAGATACACTGAGATGATTTTGTTCAGACATAATTCTTACCTCTCTATTTTTCTTTTGAATTTATCGTGATTTCATCCTTTCCGGTTATTCCTTTAAGTGCCTCCACATAGCTTTGATGTATTTCGCTTCTTGAGGACTTAGAGCTCGATTCTCCTTTTGGAGTGTAATGTGATTCTTTGTAAACAATACCAAATTTTCTTGGTAATAGTATTTGAGAGTAGATAATACTATCCAAAGATTTGTAACCTTTATTAAATCTAAGATTTAAATCAATCTTGGACTTGATCTTCAGGAGATCTATTCTCAAAGATACAACTTCTTTCTCCAACTCTTGGCAATTCTTTTCCCATTCAACTACTTGGTTCATAGAAGTTCCACTTTTATCCTAGCTTCTTGAAAGTGAGTTTTTAGAGAGATTATGTGTCCATAATATGCTTCCAAGATAGTATTTCTTTGCCTTTTTGACAATTATAGCTTCAAGACTTCATTTTCATCCTCTAGTCTACCATGACTCTTTTGCTTTTCCTTTAATTGCTGAACTAGAATTCCCTTAAGCTTGAGAGTCTCTTCCAACTTTACCTTTTGAAGGTTATAATGTTCACTGTGTAAATTATACATACCTTCTTCAACTCTCAAAAGTTTCTCTTTCGACAACTTTTTCTTCTTCTTGGTCCTATTTAGATCCTCTAATTCACTGACTAGTTATGCCTTGAGGTCCACCACTCCTTCAGAATCTAATTTTCCTTCAAACTTAGTTTTAGACACAAATGGCATGAGAATGCATTCCTCTTTTTCTCCCTCAAAGGATTATTCATTTCTGTCCTTAGATGACTCAATGTTCTCCTTAGAGTAGAATATATTTTTCTTCTAATATTACTAAGCTTTGTCTTGGCTCTTCTATTCTCTATATTTCTTACTTCTCATATTTATATCCATATTTAGAATCTAATTGTCCTATTCTACCAAATTTAAAACATTTAAATTGTATCTTTCCTTTGATTACTGGACCATCTTTTGAGTTTTCTTAAAAACTAAGCCATCTCCTCATCTGAGTCACAACTAGAGCAATCTTGGTGTCTTTTGTGCATTTTGGATTTCTTTGAGGCTTTAAACATTGACTCCTTTGCCTCTGAATTCTCTCCTCCAATTCTCATATCATAAGCAGTGTGAGTTCCATGCATCTACTCCATTTTAGAGTATTTAATTTTTTAATATCTTCTGTCATTAATAACTTGACATTAAATCTCATTGGGAGTGATCTTAAAACATTTTGAGAAACTACCCCTTAGTTAATGCCTTTACTAAGTCCTCCAATCATATTGGATATTTCATCAACTCTAAGGAAGTATTCAACAATGATTTCATTTTCATTCATTCCAATAATTTCAAATTTCATTATATATCTTTAAAGTTTATCCTACTTTACCTTTTCATGTCCTTTGTAGCAGTTCTTGAACTTGTCCTAAGTTTCATTTGCTGATTTGCAGTGCATCACCTTTACCTACTCTTATTTGTTAAGACTAGCTACAATTGAATTCTTGGCCTTCACATTATTGTTTTATGGTATCCTTTCATTAGGGTTTGTAGGTGGGCTTGTTGGAACTATGTATCCATATTTTACTGCATCCCATACATCCACTCCAAGAAAAATTATGTATGCTTCCATTCTATATATCCAAAATACATAATTAAATCCATGAAATAATGACACTATACTCATGTATATTTCTTTATTTTCCATGATTCCCTATGGATATACCTTCTAATGATTAAACCATTCTTGAAGGAACCTACTCTGATACTAACTATTGGGAATTAAGAATCATTGAGAGGGGGGGTGGATGAATCAGTAATTATAAAATTTTACAATTGTTCAAATAATCATTCATCAATATGAGAAATGTACATAACATCAAGACATTCACATGACATATGGACACAAAGATTTAATGTGGAAACCCTTCCAGGAGAAAAACCACCGAAGATTTGTTTTTATTATGATGTAAATTATGAGCACCAACTTGGTTTACATCAATATTTTGTGAGCACCAACTCATAGGAGGTTCCAATCCCATCAAACTTACAAGAAATAACCTCAGATATATGTAGACACCCACCTACTTATGCTAGTTTGATCTACTTTCATGGGATTTTCAAATTGAGGTCACCAAAAACATTCTTTAATTTGAACTTGCTTTAATATCCCTACTGTCACACAACCAACTCTCCTATGTAACTTCTCTATTTCTATAGAATTCTCAATCCTATGTAGGAATCCAAACCTCCAATCCACAACAATATATATATTTAACTCTCTCACTACTAGCCTCTACTTCTTTCATTTATCTATCCACTTTCACACTTTGGCTTACATTAATTATTCATAGCATGAATTTTTTCTAGGATGAATTCCATACTACTTGAGAACTGGAACTTCATTTAATTTTCTTAGGGCTTGAGAAAGCACTTTTTTGTATTTTTTACTGCATGAAGAGGTCTTCCTTGCACACCTAGCCTATGCAATTAATATTCTATTATCTTGATGTTCTATTCTCAGTTATAGAGTGTGAAATCTACACTTTAGATTGTAACGACCTATATTCTCTTCTCTCTCACACTACGCTCTTCTCCTAAGTCCATATAAATCTTAGTGCAATCCTGATCATTTGATTTTTTATATAGTTTTTCATTATCCATCACTTCTAATTATGAGATCAGATCTCTTGTTCTCTCACTTCTCAACTGTCCAACTGCATAATCATTTCATTTACTTTGTAAGGAAATTTTGCACCAAATCCTCTGTTGTACATGCTATTAAAGTGTTAGTCATTTTCTTAGTGTCACATGCCAAAGATCGTAACTATAGGCTTATCGTACCATGCATCAATGCTTGAAGTTCTTGATGGATCTATTAGCTAAAGACAATGTTCATGTCTCTTGGTTTGTTAGTCTCACGCCTTTCCTCTTTAAACCTCTACATAATTCATTAGCTCCAGGGCAAGATGCAAACCTTCACATATTTTGATAGAAGAGTTCTTCATCTCTTGGACCTTTCAACCATTGCCTCTTCTTGGATCTCCCAAGGTGAGATGATGTCATCATGCGTCATTCAACAAATAGGTTTCACCTTCTCATTGGTCCCATGGTCTACCACCTTTCCTCATGCCATTTGTGATGAATTAATTTTGTCAAGAAATGAATTTGTGTCATTGTAAACCATGTCATCGCAATCTCTTGATTTGTAGCTCAGCCATTCCATTACATAACATTACACATTCCACTAGTCCTAAGGTGGGACAATAATTTACACAGAAACTGCTAGGAACAAGGCCCATCTCCAAACTTTGGTAGTCTTATGCTCATAGGTTAGTTATCTCCCCACACTCACCATTGATCAAAATATCGAGGCACGATGATGTGGCATTGATGGGACCATGAGATCCATGGAACCTTGCCATACTTCAATTGGTCATAACTCAATAAAACTTAGTATTTTTTCAGACTATAATATACTGTTGGAAATGTATTTTTGAGTACCATCCAACCATGCAGTTTGTAGGGGAATTTGACTTGACTTCTATAGGAAAAGTGGCTTCAAACAACTAGCCATTGAATTATACATCCACCAACTATAATAATTCTTTTAAGGATTCTTCAATTATTTTTCTACTATGATGGTTCTCTTATAATCAACTAAACAACCAACTTGATTTTTCCCTTGACATCAATGAATGTATAATATCAATCACTAGGACCAATCATAGGTTCCAATCAATTACAACACCGTGTCCAACAATGTACAACAAGCCTCACTAGGAGGGGAGGCTCCCCTGGAAACAATAGTATGGTGGAAAGTCCCCTGACACCTCCCTTGAGGAGCTATGGCCACACACTATTAAAAAAAGATCTTTGAATCAATAAGATAATTATGTTCCACAACTAACAAGAGTTTATTGTAAGAAAATATTTCCTTGCAGTGTAATGTATTGCACCAAGATGTTTTTTGCTGCATCACACACAAAAATAATAATGGCATGAAATAAAGGAAGTAGGAAAAGGTGAATGATTTTGCATGGAATATCTTTCTAAGGATGTGACATGTTGCATCAAAAAAATAATCCATGCAACACATCATGGAAAAATAAAGATATGACATGATAAGGGGTCCTTCATAGGAAGGAGTACACATCTAATAATTTAGAGAATTTTTAGAAAAGATAAGAAGAAAAGGATAAAGTAGAAAATGAATTTGTATCACAAGGATGAGACGATGAATAACATGATGCATTGCACCAAGATAATTTTATAGTGTGAGATGTCACATAAAAGAGAATATTTTGTGGAACAACAACAAAGGAGGGAGGATTCCCTTTCTTGCATGAAAATAAAATAAAAAGATGCAATACAACACAAGGGGGAAATATTTGAGGTGCAAGAAGATTTCTCATGTAATAAGAATAAATGGGTGCGATACATTTAGTGCTTCTTAAGGCACAAAATCATTCTAGGATGGGTGACTTAGCAATAAGGCCATAATAATGCTGATGTGGACCATATAACTGGAGTGTATAGATATCAAGAGTTATAGATGATGTATCATACATGTACAGATGGTGACATGTCCTTATATGAACGATGAATGATAGAACCCATGTGGTAGGATCCTCAAGGAGTTTTAATGCTTGGGGGAAATGATGGTTTTTTGGGGTGTAGATATAAATTCATCCATTGGTCAGAGGAAGAAGCTCACACTTCAATAAGTGGAAGAAACTTATTTTGGTGAGTTCAGTAACTCACTCTTCTATAGTGGAAATAAACTCATCTCTTTGTGCTCACTATAAACTCCTTTTTAGTGCTTTCTATAAACTTGTGCATTGACATAATTTTCAAACTCATCATTGAAACTTTAGTGAAAGGAAATTGGAATTTTATTTAGAGAATCATTTCAAATAAGTTGGGAGTTCAAGTTTCAAACTTTTATAATAAGCATGGCATAGATGGATTCCTTATAGAATAGAAAGCGGCGAATAACATCTAGACATAATACTCAGATATTACCTTGGAAAAATTTAACCAAGAAAACCAACACCACATCTCTAACCCTAATTTAGTAAATTCACTATTTACAATATATTATTTGTATTGTATCATTAAGTGTTTTGAAATTCATATACATGATTTAAAAGTGGAAAAATTGGAAGAATAAACTCACATAACCATTTTTATCAGTGGGACCCAATTTGACAAATTAGGGTCTGAAACGTTCTAGGAGTAGGTTTACCCATCAAATGACATTTTTTGTGGTAAAATTTTCCACTTTAGTGTAACACCTTTTTTTCCCCTTTTATACACATAGATACCTCTCCAACAGAGCAAGAATCATCTCATTTAGAGTTTGTATGCAAAAGTTATGCCACTAAGAAGTTAACCTTTCATTTTTAACCACCATAATTTGAGAGGATGCCATGTCAGCCCACATTACTCATGGAAAATGGTTTCTCTACATTATCATGATGAATAAGACTATAGAGGATTCAATATTATAACTCTATTTACAATTTGAAGTAGCCAAACTTAAACACTAGTAGGCCAACTAGACCACTAGAAGGAAAAGGGGTTTTGTTCTTTTCAAGTGCATTTTGTTCCATAGACAAGTCGAGTAGGAAAGAGGGATAGGGAGAGAGCACATAGATAGGATTTTTGTGATATAATGGCCCACGGGCCACAAGCCTTACTTATTTTTACTTGCATCCATTTTCTATTCAGAGAAAGAGAGCATTGAGAAGCCTCGCCTTCTAGCTTGGTTTTCTATGAAAGGGTTTCCCAGGATATATCTTGTGTGAATTTTGGTTTGTGAGTTTTTATTTCATGGTTCTATAATTTTACCATAATTATAATTTTCAATCTTATGCAATAAATAGTAATTATCAAATCTAGAAATCTAAGGAGAAATAAACTCTCATAGTGTAGATTTCATATTTTCTAATATATTTTAGTAGATATATCATGATGAATTTTCTAGTGGAATACCCATGATATTTTATGAATCATATTTGTATCACATAGATGGTTTCTCTAGGTATATTATGGGGATTTTCATGGAATCCACATCGGTTAAGATGAAAGTCACAAAACCCTATTTATGGTCGACGAATCTATGAATAACCTTAACGATGCTGTAGAGGAGAGGTTTTCATGGCTGGAAGAACAAGTTGCAAATATAAATTGTTATGAGCCTCATCATGGTGGCCCTGATTCATAAGATTGGTCTATTTGGAGAAAATTGGGGTTCTAATGTAGAGGTTTGATTTGAGGGTGGATCAAAATATTGAGAAGAAACATAAAGGGAGCTGAAGAAAGAACCTGAAAAGTATCAACCCAGTTCAAGTGTTGTGAACCATTCACAACCCTTGTTCAAAATGGAAGTGAAAGTTGACATCATGATGTATCAATGTTATATTGAAACTTTGAATCTAAATCACTAGTTTCAATGATTAGAAGTTTATTTTAGTGTCCATCATAGAGAGGAAGAATAAAATATTTTGTTTGCTTGCTAAAATTAGAGGGACATGCTCTGACCTGGTGGGAAATCCACATAGATACCTTGAGGTTCAAGGGAGATCCTCTAATGACTAAGTGGGTATGTAGAGGACTAGTGGATCTAGTTGCATTACATTAGGAAGAATTAAGTGCAGAGTGTATAGGAACATGTCACAGAGTTCAAAAATATGACAATAATCCAAAAATAATGTATACACACTCCATAAGTATTTGGGGGTTATACATAACCATATGTGAAAGCAAGTGATGTTGTTAAAACCTAGATCAATTGATGAGGCTTGTGTACAAGAACAATACCTAGAGAACATATGCCAGAATAAAGGGAAATCAAGTATGTCAAAGTAGAAGGAGCGCTAAGATTATTTTAAGGAGGGGAAGAAGAAGTGGAAAGGGGGAAAGGATAAAAATATGACAACCACAACACACCAGTGCAAAGATCCCAACAACCACTATAACCACTATAACATTGATGGTCATACGAAGGAGAAGTGATGGAAGTTGCATCCAAAGTTTAACCCAAAGAAAAAGAAGAAATAAAATAATAAGAAGAATCTCATGGCCATTGATTCGAGAAATTGAGATGAAAGTAGCTTGGAATTGGATTAGAAAATTGTGTGCATATAAATGTAGAAGGAGGTGAATTTGAGTATCCTTCAACAATAGGAAGAGAACAAAAAGACCGGATTCATCCAAATAAGTATACAGGTTAAAGAGACCAAGATTAGTGCTCTGTTTGATTGAGGATCACAATAAAATATCATTGTAGGAGAGCTGGTCAACAAATTAGGATCGAAATTTCATGATTTTCGAAACCCATATCAATTTGGACAATAAATAAGGATGAATAAATAAAGGTAATAAAACATTGCAAAATCAAATTTGTTATCACTATTGATTTTATTGTTGAAGTAGAACTAGATGTAGTTTCTCTTGATGTATGTGGAGTGGCATTTGGAAGTCCCTAAATGTACATGTGGGATGCAATATTCATGAAACGATCCAATCGACACCACCTCATCGTGGATGGAAAATCCTTCACCATTAACGTGTATAAGGGAGAGTCCAAAATTTCACTCGTAAGTGACATCAAAGGCAAGAAGTTGATAAGTTCAAGAAAGAAGGATGTTTTACTATCTTTAAGAGAAAATAAATTTTTAGAAGAGTTAACAAGAGAAAAATAATCCTTGGAGGGGTGTACTAAGAAATAGAAACAACATTGGGAAGAGTTGCTTTAGGGTAAAATGCACGGGATGAAAACTACCCTTGAAAGACTTCTCGAGACTTTCGACAGACCGTAAGGTTATCCACAAAAGGTACCTGTTACACACATGTTCATCTATCTAACATATATTGACAAGATATGGAGAAAGGATCACCTTTGGTTCTTTCTAGATTCGCTTGGGGAACTCCATGCGGTAAGAAGAACTCCTCCTAATCGGCTCTAAGATGATTCCTGCACAAAAGAATGAAGCAAACCAATCACAGCATATAATTATGACAATTAATGTAAGAATCCATAACAAACATGTATAAATGTGTAACTAATCTACTCAACATAACAAGCATCAGAATGAACAAATAAATGCACAATATCACCGACACTTTGAGTAGTGGAACACAACCACAGTCCTATATTTAGAAGAGTGATTACAACAACCCTGTTGTATCATCCTTCCTTATCCCTTCTTCCTCCCTCTCTCTCCTTCTTTCAGCTAGCTCCTTCAAGAATATGACAATATCACAACAGCACCATGTACTATCCTTCTAAATGCTCTAACCCTTGTGCTATGGCCCTCTTGTTGCTTAAATAGCAATCGAATTATGGCTTCCCAACTCCACCTGTAGTTCATTTGGGTAAAAACCATGAACCTGCCAATTTTACCAGTTTTTTCCCATTTGCCTCTCTTTCTCGAATAGAATTCCTCCAAATATCTTGATTTTTGGAGTTTCCCTGCTTTTCTTGCACAAATTTAGGGAAATAATATCTAGATATTTTATGGAAAATTCGTTGGCATAACCACTTGAGCATCACTAAAGTTCACTAACGCCCCCCCTAGTCTAACAACATAAGTTAGCAAGTGACTAACACTCGTTTATGCTTGTAAACAAGCTTTATAAAGCAGGTTGTCAGTGTATAGAGAGTGTTAGTGTGGATTCTGGGCCTGCAATTGTGGTCATTCTTTCAGTCATCTTGTCCTTCTCCTCTGAGTTGATTAGGAAGTCAATTTTTCCTATAACAGATGCCCCCTAAAGTATGAGATTAGAGGCAGAGACGATGGCCGAAATACTTTTTGAAAACACTGTAATTTCTTGTCGAAATCTTTGTAGAGAGAGAAGTATCGGGCAATAAGGAAAAATCTGATACAACAAAAGTACATATTTATGAACTGCTAAAATCATGTCCTGAGTTGGGCATTCCCATGCTTAGTAGCTATGTCAGAGTAACTTTCCCCTCAAAGATATAACAATTCTGGCTGCTAACATGACACAGGGCAGATCCAGTGTCATAATAGATTATCCTGAAATGGCTGTCTTCAAAGAACAATATCGCAGCTTGGGAGAGGAAACAAGGTTGAATGATGCAAGCCTCTACCCAGGGTCTTGATTCCTGCTTCACCGAACAACATAGATCGGTACATGTGATAAAATGATTTGACGTTAAACATGCATGAAATCATCTGATTACCAGCCAATAATGGAGACTATTAATAGATGCGAGGAAGGCCACCGATAATGGTGATGGTCTCTATGATGCACAGTGCAAACTAGCAAGTGTGAAATATTTTTTGTCATCTAACACTCGTAGAATCGCCTAACTAGGAACCAATGATGAAAACCTGTGATCAAGCACAAGGTAGCCTACCACTAATGTTTGCAAGCAGCAAGGCACTTAATGTGTTTCTGGGTTATCTTCCTAGATAGAGTGTTGAACTCAATAGGAAGGAACCTATCAAAAGGTAGGCAATGACGTGTCCTACATCAATCGACATGAAATCGGACAAGGATGATTTTTATTTTCTGAAGAATCTTTTGAGATTTTGGGTATAAACAACGGAGGGAATGACGAAAGGATATGTAGGGTCAGTTGATTGAGGAAACAAGTAGGGACCCTTGAACAATAGAAGGCACGACAACAGTTTTAACCAGACAACACTAGACTCATGAACACTACAGAGTGTTTAAGATACGAAGATGCAATGGCATCAGGGTAAATAGGCTAAAAGCTTATAGGTTGGTAGGGTTCATATTGAGAGGCTATCAAAATGATGGTTTATCTAAGGGAGTGCCATGTTCAAGGGAAATTTTGCTGCCAAACCATGCTTCAGGATACGGTTGTATTTCCACTTTTTACCCATCTGATTTTTAATGAGTCTAAACGGGTAAACTCATCGATCTTTTCATGTTTACAGATTCTGAAAAGGATTGCAAAAAGAACGAATCTTTGCCCTATCTGATTAGTTTAATGAGTCTATACAGGTAAACTCGTCGATTTTTTCATCTTTTAAGAGTCTAAAAAGTATCTTAAAAAGAATGACTCTATATCTTGTCTATGTATTTAAAGAGTTTAGACTAGACAACTCGATGATCTTTTCATCTTTAGAGAGTCTAAAAAGATTGTAAAGAGAGACTCAATGGTGGTCCCTTTTTCATAGTTGTTAAGCAGGTGTGAAAAAAGTTTAATAGTATACCCGTATCAGTTACTTTTCCATATTTAATCTACTAGACCCGGATAAAGATAAACCATTTTCCAATAGATTTCGACCTCATTTTGTTACGAGTACAAGGTGGCGGACTAAACTCGTGTTTTGTTGTGACACTTTAATGATCTCAGTAACAAAAACTCGGGATTTTTCATTTTTTAATGAGCTTGAAAAAAGCACCTGAAAGAATGCTCAGGTCATCTTTATCATGTTTAATGAGCAGCAAGACACAACTCGGGAGTGAGAAAAAAGTGCCTAAAAAGAATGCTCCGTTGGTACTTTTTAGTTTATGAGTTGGAACTAGATCAAAGAAGAGGTACTCAGAGCATCGTTTGCCTATATTTAATGAGTGCAAATGATGAAAAACTTAGGGATGTTTGTATTGTTTAAAGGCGATAAAATATCCAAAAAAACTGCTTTACGGGTTGTGGTATATATGTTTAATGAGTTCTACCACAAAAACTCGGAGGTGTTTATATTTTTTAAAGAGCGATAAAATGTCTCCAAAAGTGATCTATTTATTGTTGCATAGATTTAACAAGCGCACGGACAAAAGCTCGGGGATGTTTATATTTTTTAAAGAGAAATAAAATATCCCTAACAATGCTCTATTCATCTTTGTAGTAATTTAATAAGCCCTAAGAAGAAGACTCGAGGTTTTTCAAATTAACGAGCAAGAAAAATACCATAAAAAGAATGCTTGACCTTCCTTGATCTCATGCTTGACAATAGAAGGGTCTATTCCATGCATTTCCTCATAAGACCAAGGAAAAAAGTCGTGGAAGTTCCTAAATGGGTAAGTGAAGCTCACAATTTCCTTAGGATTGTGATTGGCTCCACTCTGTATGTTTTCCACGATGCCTATCATGACAGAAATATCGGGGAGCAATGTTTGTGAAATATTGCCCCTGTTTCCTTCCGAGTCCAAAAGTTGGATAGTCGTATACTGTGAGGAAACAATTTCATGTGCATCAAGTGAGAGGATTTGAAGAGGCATCATGTTCGAATTAGATATCAAAACATGATGGTGTGAATCCTCCCAAGGTCGCTCTTCTAACCTTGTGATCTCTCTAATAGCTTCGTCCACCGATAGGACTTGATTGAGTGGATCGAAAGAAGGAGCAGTTATGGGAGGGGCAGTGGTACTGTTGGCCAAAACCAAAGTGACTGGAGATTTGGATGCAATTTGAATGGCTTTGCAGGCCAATTCAGCTGGTGACAGCGGCATTCGTTCTCTGTAAGTGTCAATGTTTGAAGGAGCCGATAGGATCCATGGATCGGTCTGTTCATGAGGAAAATATGAAAGCATGTTGATCGATTGTGAAACCTTTGGTAGCTGAAGAGGGAAACAACACATGAGGGAAGAAGCCTTCAGTAGACCGGTAGCTAAACTGACGTAACTATCAGTTCCACCTCCTACTAGGGGTACAGAGCCACTTGGTAATGGTAAATAATTAGGGGTGCAAAAAGACAACTGATCTACTATAATAACCTTTCCATCCAATGGAAATTTGATGATGCGAAAGAAAGTAGATATGACGGCTGTCATCGCATATGTCCAACTACGACCGAATAAGAGATTATAGTCAAGTTTTCTGTCTAC
This sequence comes from Pinus taeda, assembly GCA_000404065.3. Classification (NCBI taxonomy): domain Eukaryota; kingdom Viridiplantae; phylum Streptophyta; class Pinopsida; order Pinales; family Pinaceae; genus Pinus; species Pinus taeda. Next base: position 19,354 of record APFE030242128.1, read on the forward strand.
GACTTCTATGTCCACCGTTACAATTTTCCTAGCCAAAGTGATGGGAAAACTGGCTAAGTATCCTTTTGGGACAAAGGTGTAGCCGTCAAAAGCTTTAAGGGAGTTTGACGGCTGGGATAGGGTTGGGGAACCCATGGTGAGCCAACATGAAACTGACATGACGCAGGTTGAAGCACCTTCGTCGATGACAGTTCTGTGTATACCTTTACCTTTCATGGTGATATGCACCTGAAATGCAAGCTGGTGGGAAAGGGGAGATTTACACTTGTCCATGTCGAAAATGGCAAGCATGGAATCCGCAGGGTCAATACCCTCGATAGCCGAAAGCAAAGCTTTCCTTTGGCTGGAGCATGTCTATAGTAATTCGAGCAATGAAAGTGTCGACGGTGCTTGCACCAAATCCTCTACAACATTGTAGTGTTGGGCAGCACGTGCAGATGTGTTGTGTGTTGTGCGTCGAAGTGCCCCCTTGGGGGGTCGAATTACAAGGTCCTCAACTGGCCTTTCGATTCACAAATTGGTGGGCGGTGATGCGTTTTGACCTACAGATGATTTTGTTGCTAGAGCGACAAGAGCTTCATATGATTTGGCTCTAGTTGTTAGTTCTACCATTCCAAATGTGTAAACGATAGAACTTCCTTCACCAGCTGAAGGTTGTTGCGAACCATCGCTGCCCCTGACATGGGTGGCATTTGGTTGGCAATGATATTTTACTACTATTGATTAGGAAAAGGTTTTCTAAGGACCGCAGGTGTCTTAACAAAATCTTTCTTGGTAAGGTAATCCCTACATTCCTGAAGACGCGGACAATGCCAGGTTACGTGATCTTCAAGACAGAGTTTGCATGAATAGTTGGTACCTTTATCCTTTTCCGTATCAGTAGGTGCAGTGGCCTTCTGTTTCGGGTTGGGCTGCTTAGACGACTGCTCCTCAGAAGGAGCAGTCTTGTTCTCTTTCTACTTGTTCTTGCTACTAGATTTCTATGTAGACTGCACAGAGTTAATCGCAATGGCAGGAAGAGTAGTCGTTTTGGTAGAGGGGTCTACTGCCAACTTGGTAATGCACCAATTGAGTTGTTTTACAGTGCCCGTCGAGGTTGCGCCGACGATCCCGTTAGCATGCGCTCCAGGGTGCTGTGTAGTGGGAGGATTGGGGATATTGTCGTAGAGAGTGCCAGACTGTGAATAGATAAAATCTATGTGTTGGGCATGACGTATGGATTGGTCCTCTGTGACCGCACCACCTAGAGCGACATCTCTAGTGATTTGTGGGAGTAGCGACTTACAAAACTAGTCTATTAAGAGAAAATTAGGGATGGGGGCTTTGACTAGCCTTTGCCTACGTCTCCATTCATGGATATGATCGGATATGTGGGTGGAGGTATCCTTACAAAACAAAGTGAGGAGTTCTGTCCCTGTCTCATAGTGGATAGGTAATTGAAAGTGCTTTAGAAACTCCATCACTAAAGCATCAAAGGTATTCACTGACGCACATGGTAACTCAATATATCACTTTGTAGCATTGCCAGTGAGGGTGCAGGGAAAAAGACGCAACCAGACACTATCATCCACCATGGAGTTAGAAACACACCATAGATGGTAGGTGGTGACATGAGTTCCCGGATCCTCCCCTTGTTTTCCGTCGAACTTAGGAATGTCCGTTAGTATTTTATGCGGGATCAGCAACCATTGTAGGTTATGGTAGACTGGCTCATTTGTCAACTTGTATAAGTTGGGGATATCCAATGTTGCCAAAAAAGGCAAATTGTTGGGTGCCCTCGACTTGGACCATCGTGATGACGGATGACCTGAGGAGCTCTGCGCTCCTCCCATCGTTTGGTTTCCCATGGTGTACATGGGCTGCGTGGTGTAGCAATCGCTTTGCAGTATGGTGTTGTAAAGTGGATTACCATAAGGATTTTTTTACTGGGGTATGAGGTTGCCCCTAGTATAAGCGATGCCCCCTTGACTCATCTGAGTGTGTGAGTAGGGTGCCCCCATGGTTTGGGTGGGAATCCCTTGTGGATTCCCAACTGACACAGAACTAACTGTATGGCTTTTATTGACAGAGGGAAAATTCATGTCAATGAGTGACTGTCCATGCATGCCTGAGAACGACGAGGGAACTGTGAGATTCCCCGCCGCCATGTGCATATTGCGAATTTCCCCAGATGTTTGAATTTGGGGGTTATAACTGTACATTGGCAGCCGACCTTGGTTCTGGTAAATTGGAACCGCACCCATAGTGCCACATTGAGTGTTATATGGAGCACTGCATGTGGCACTAGTTGAAGGTATGCTTTGATGCACCATAGGAGTGGAACCTACCATTTGTTGGGTTCCGCTGATAGAGGGTGTTATGTGAGTTGCAGTACCTTGGACAAATGGGATTACGGGGTTCCACATTGCCGGTGTTGTGATGACTGTCGACTGGGGAAGTGGTAGAGGACTCACAATGTCTCTATAATTCCATAACCCTAGAGGTGTTGACTGAATAGATGGGAGCGTTCCTCCCAGTGAAGAGTGAAGTACTAGTACTGCGGGATCAATAATAGGATCCGACAGAATTGGAAGAGGGGTGTTAAAATGAGGAAGAAATACTTCCCTAAATAAATCCTCTGGAAAATCAAAATTGTCGATCGTCCAGAATGATCCTCTGTGCGATTTAGGAGACTGATCCTTCGAAGATGAGGAATCCGAGTTAGTGCATCTCGGTAGATCCTCCACAGTGAGTGGAGGAAGTCCTAACAACCGTCTAGATTGACAAAAAGGGCCGGATGTAGCCACAATGACTGGTAAATTTTATCAGATAAATTTTAAGGTGATATTCTTTAAGTCTAAAAAACGATAGCACTTAGTTACCTAAAAATAAAAAATACACTAAAAATGACAATCAGCAAACAAATTGAAATTACCTTGTTTGATAAACACCGATTACTGGAGATGAAACCCAGTTTATCAATGAGTAACAGAGAAGGATGGCCAAATGTACAGTTATGGTTACTTTTGAGCTTCGCTTGAACCTCAGATTGAGGGGCCAAGTACTCTTGTGAAGATGAGTACCCTCCCAAAAAATGAATACAAAGTAGGTCTGTTCATTTGAGGTACCAGGACAGCCCGTCTCAATCACGTTAGGTAAGTACCTAGAAGTATTGGCCACTAGAGATACCTCAAATCATAGACATTACCAGGGGGGACATAGTCATAGACAGCACGCTGTGTGGGCAGGATACCTGAGTCCCCGAATCAGTTCTGAAATCCCCGAAGGGACCCCCATTACACAGAATGCCCAAAGGAGTTGTAAAAGAAGGAGGGCTACCTTTGATTACAATCCAATTTTGTCTCGTATTTCACTCCAGTGTGAGTGGAGTGGTCCTGGTAATATGAGTGCAGAAGGATTTTTCACTCTTTAATGGAACTAGTTTGATTTGCAACCTTGGGTAGCTGACTCACTCTATTAACCCAAGGTCCTATATAATCTATCTAATGTTGGTTTTCTCTAAAAAAGAGTATATGATTGTTTTTAGTGTAAATTCTAGTGTACTTTTTTATTTTTCTTCAGAGGGGGTCTTGACGTATGAATATGATGGGACTCTCGACTTGATAAACCGTGCGGAACTATGCTTTGAATTTTTTTCAATTTCTTATCAAAACAAGTCTTATTCTACACATGTATTATTTCACATATTCATGTATTCGCCAATGCATCTAAAGTCATTAAACACTTTACATAACCGAAAGTTCCTTTTCTCAATATTCCCTAACAACTATTGAACCAAAACAAAGCAGCCTACAACTATTTCGACAGAAGGAGATGTTCAATTTATCAACTTTTATTTCAACAAAAATTTCTTTTATGAGAGAAAAACTAAAGCATTTTCTTAAAAAATAAATTTTAAGACACCAAATTTGTTAGCATGATACTGTTGCAGATCCTAATTTAGCCCTTGGGACAAGTTCGCCCCCCCCTTTTGGTCCATAATATCTATTGAAAATCATGGAAATGGGTCACGAACGCTCTATCTGTGTGTAAATAGAGCTTTAGTTTGGCCACTAACACTCCCTGTGCACAGTCAAAGAGATTTATAAAGCTCCGTTTAGACCAGAAACCTACATTAGTGAGGGTTTGAGCTCAAAAAGTGGGCTTTTGTGATCGGTTTCTGAAGAGAAAGCAACTTTGTAGGATGCAACAAGATAGATGGTGGATTAGAGAAGGATATGAAGAAGCGGGAAGCCCATAGAAGAGAGAAGAGATCTGAGAGGAGTCCAGATAACTAGGAACTAAATTTATAGTCCCTAGCGGAGTCACCAGTTCTGCTATGGGGTAAAATGGACGAGATGAAAACTACCCTTGAAAGTCTTCTCGGGACGTTCAACAGACTGTAAGGTTATCTGCAAAAGGTAACTGTTACACACATGTTCATCTATCTAACATATATTGACAGGATATGGAGAAAGGATCACCTTTGGTTCTTTCTAGATTCACTTGGGGATCTCTATGTGGTAAGAAGAACTCCTCCTGACCGGCTCCAAGATGATTCCTGCACAAAAGAACAAATCAATCCAATCACAACATACACTTTTGACAATTAATGTAAGAATCCGTAACAAGCATGTATAAATGTGTAAATAATCTACTCAACATAACAAGCATTACAATGAACAAATAAATGCACAATATCGCTGACAGTTTGAGTAGTGGAACACAACCGCAGTCCTATATTCAGAAGAGTGATTACAACAACCCTGTTGTATCAGCCTTCCTTATCCCTTCTTCTTCTCTCTCTCTCCTTCTTTCAGCTAGCTCCTTCAAGAATATGACAATATCACAATAGCACCATGTACTGTCCTTCTAAATGCTCCGACCCTTGTGCAATGCACCTCTCTTTGCTTAAATAGCAATCAAATTAGGGCTTCCCAACTCCACCTGTAGTTCATTTGGGTAAAACCCATGAACCTGCCTCTTTTACCAGCTTTTTCCCATTTTCCTCCATTTCCAGAATAGAATTCCTCCAAATATCTTGATTTTTGGAGTTTCCCTGCTTTTCTTGCACAAATTTAGGGAGATAATATCTAGATATTTTATGGCAGATTCATTGGCATAACCACTTGAGCATCACTAAAGTTCACTAATGCTCCCCCTGGTCTAACATGAGTTATCAGGTGAATAACACTCCTTTATGCTTGTAAACAAGCTTTATAAAGTAGGTTGTCAGTGTATAGAGAGCGTTAGTGTGGATTCTAGGCCTGCAACTGTGGTCATTTTTTCAGTCATCTTGTCCTTCTCCTCTGAGTTGTTTAGGAGGTCAATTTTTCCTATAACAAGAGTTTCTACATGCACACAGGAGATGTGTTCTAGTTCCCTAAAGGGATGCCATCCAAGTGGAAAGTAGAGCATGAGATCTAGCTATTACCGGATTCACCTTTTCCAAACATTGGTCTATTTAGGAAGTCTATTATCAAAGCAAGTGAGGTGAAGAAATAGATGTAGCTATTACTAGAACAAGGTGCTATTTGATTGAGTACATCAACATGTGGATCACCCATCATCATTGTACCAAATAAGGATGTGACTTGGAAAATGTGTATAGATTACATGGAGTTGAACAAAATTATACTCAAGAATAGGTACCCCTTTACTAGAATAAATGAGTTGTTGGATCATTTATAACAAGAAAAATATTTGAACAAGTTGGACTTAAATTATGGATATCACTTGGTTCGAGTAAGAGTTGAAGATACCTAGACGACAACCTTCAAAACTAGGGAAGGTTTGTTTTAGTTGTTAGTCATGCTGTTTGGCCTATGTAATGCACCAGCTATGTTTATGAGGTTAATAAATGATATATGACACCCTTTTGTAGATTCATTTTATATTTTATATTTTGATGATATATTGGTATACAATGCTACTTGAGAGGAGCACATATCACATTTGATGCAGGTACTGGAAATATTAAAGAATCACTGACTGCTAGAAAATCTCATGAAGTGTGAGTTTGTACAACAAACTTTGGTGTATTTGGGTATATGATAGGTTGAGGAGAGATGAAAATATATCCTACCAAAATGGAGGTCATCTTAAAATGGCCATTTCCTTTTAAATTTTATGAGGTTAGGAGTTTCATTTATATAGGATACTACCTAAGGAAATTCATAGCCTCACTTTCAATAATAGAAACACCACTCCATTCCATAACAAAACGTGGCACGAGTTTCCAGTGGGGAAAGGGTCAACATAGGTCCTTTGAGGAGCTAAAGAATAAGATCAATCAAACACCATTCCTAGCATTACTAAACTTGTAGTGGCCCTTTGAAGTGGAGACACATGCAAGTGGGTATGCTATGGGAGTAGTCTTGATGCAGGGAGGGGGGACCTGTATGCTACCATTTTGAAGTATTTCATAGGGAAATTATTAACTTCCCTACCTATAATAAGGAACTATATGCCCTGGTGTAAGCCATGAAGAAGTGAAAGCACTATTTAATGGAAAAGGATATAATAATCCACACATATCACTAACCACTACTATACCTATAGGCCTAGAATAAGCTACATCAAATTGATCATTACAAGTGGATGGAGATTTTACAATAGTTTCATTTAGTGATGAAGTATAAGAAGGGCATCACAAATAAGTTGGTTGACATGATTTCGAGGCTACCCACAACAAATATCATAGCTTTAGGAACTATGATGCACATGGAGTTGTTCACCCACAATGCATACTGATCCAAGATATTTACTTCGATGACTTTAAAATGAATTGCATAAAGATCATGGCATAACCATAAGTACAACACACGCGAAGAAGAAACACATTAAGAAATGAAAATATGGACAAATGCACCAGAACTTGATAACAAAGTTCATCCACAATGTGTGAGTTATGTATCTAGTCTCTCCTTCAACTACATAGCCACTTCATTAGCTTCATTTCAATAAGGCTCTTCTTTGTCGATACAAGGATTGAAATATCTCCCATGTGGAAATATATGTCCTAGAAATAGACATTCTCCTTTTACAATACAAAAGGAATGAGCTCTAACAAAAACGTTGCATAAACTATTCTCCCTTTTTCCCAAATCAAAGGGAATGGAGTCTCACATAAATTGACACAACTTTTCTCCCTTCAAAGGGATTGAACTCTCCCACATAAAGTGGCATAAACTATTCTCCCTTTCTTCAAGTTAAAGGGGATGGACTCTCACAACAAGTGGAAAATATCATCTTTGAATTTTCCACTCGTACTCAAGCATATATGAAAATACATGTTCTCTCTCTTACAAAACTCAAAAGGGGAAATTAACAATAATTGAGACTTACAATGGTTTCTTTGCCAAAAATTTCCATTGGATGGTCAAAATCTAACAAGCAAAAGACCAATATGTCAATCTCATCATTTTGCAACTTTAGAATATAAACACAACTAACTTCTGAAAAGTGCATCTCTATCTCGAACTTCATGCCAAGCACTAATGACACATGTGGGATTCTTCCATGAACCATCAAATATTCTAGTCATATCCAAATTTTGTTTTTACTAGTGGAATCATCTTGAAAAATCATGAAAAATGACTATAAACAACATATGGTTCTGTCACCATCATTGTAGGACCCATATCAGAATCTCTACTTTGTAGACTGCCACATAGAACAAACTATTCCTTGGAATATTCCCACCTCATAAATTTTCCATACTAGGCCTCGGGCGACCTCCCACCTAGGTTCCATGCATGGGCCTTCTCCTCGCTATCATGCTACTACTCTACTTTGGGGGTCGTACGTGGGTCTCCCTTGGTCAAATGAGCATGGGTTTATATGTATTTGATTGGGTAGATATACCAATGCCAGTGGTTGGGTGTTCTAGTTTCCACATCATAAATAGTTCGATGGTGATTGGGGGTTCTTGAGGTCAAACCTCGTGGGCACCCACTTTGAACATATTTTTTAAATGATTTATTATATATGGTACATTACTTTGGCATGATGGTTAAATATAACAATGTGTTATGACCAACAAAAATTATTAACCACATCTTAACATAACATGTGGCCCATGTGCATTATTACTTGGAGGTCCATGAGATGCCACATAGAACCCTTTGCTTGGGCTACATGGAAACTTGCTATTGGTTTCTTGTCCACGACATCAACCCCAAGTTAATGCACAATCAAAGACACATGTCAAACCACGATTTAGCCACACAAGATGTGTGACACCTTAGTCAACTGCCACATGTCAGAATCCTATTGGTTCATGTATGTTGTATGACCCCTATTAGCACTACCACATGTAATATACAGATATATATGGACCTGCCACGTGGCCTTATATGAACATGTCACATGTCCTTTGACCTTGACTTTGACTTTTTGTTGTTGGGTCAAAATCTATAAATTGTCATAACTTTGTCATATGGAGTTTGTTTGACATGATTTAAATTATGTTGGAATCATCTTGTTGATATCTTCATGATGACGTTATTTCCATGAGATTTTGAGAACTTTGATTTTTGAGGTTTCCTGGAGCCTCCTGGATCATTCCTTCCCACTGAAGGACTTTTTTTATCCCAAAAGTTACATACATAGATCAAACATGTTTTCTCTAATTTATAACATAACCCATACCCTTTGTTACCCAACAAAAGGCCAAAAACATCACTATGTTGCATTCATAAGTGATGTTATAATTTCGTCACTTTTATAGAAAACTATGCTCATCTATGGGGTCTTTAAAAGTAATATGTGATTTACAATGGTGGTCACACTCAACTACTTAAAAAGGCTACCTATCTCTTACCTAACAAGGTTAATGTAATATATTCTTGTAGTTGTCTTTCTTTCTATGTGGCTTTATGGAGGGATATAGTGTGCTCCACTTTCTCATTTGCTGGTTCATCCACAAGGGTTTCTTTCTTCATAAATTCTTTCATAAGCTCCATGATCTTCTTCAGATGTAGCTATGGATGGAGCTTCCAATAGGTAACTCTCTAATATCCACCCTTATTGAAATGGTTGCAATGTTTTTTCTTCATTTAGACTTTCTTACCCTTCTTTTTCACCTAATATGGAGAGGGCTCTTTATGTCATGTCTCCATCCCGGCTGACATAACTTTACTTTATTGATTTATTTGGTGTAGCTCTAGTGAGGATGGCTTGCCTTAGATCATCCTCTGAAATGCTCACCTCCATCTGGAGTTTCCTTGCAGTCACAATTTCTAGAATGGTGTGATGTTTTCTCAACTTGCATTTATCAAGACTTGTTACTTGAAGACTCTCTTGCTTCTATCAACTTGGAGTTTCTTTCATCAGTGGTCTTAGAAAATTCTCCAACTTCCTCTCTGATATAGCCTAATCCTTCATATTGAGGTAGTTCTACTACTTCGACAGGATTCACAATGACTTTCCCATTAATTCCAAGGAATTTTCCTTCATATCCCATTTTCTTGATTATCTTTGAGCCAATGCCTATAGTGTTCTTTTCAAATGTACCAAAATAATCATCATAATGAAAATAACATGAAACTAGAGAATTATTGAAATTGCTTACCTCAATTGTTGATTCTGGAGAAAGTTTGGAGGATGGCTTTGTTATGCCTTCATCATGCTGCAACTTTACCAAATTCTCTTTCGTGGCTTGCAACTAAAGGTGGAATCTATGCTTCTCCTGTTTTGCTTCTTGTAGAAATATTATTAACTCAACATTATCTGCTTGAATTCTTTGGTTGATTTCCTCTGCTTTGGATTTCTTATTTTCATTCTTTTCCACTCTCTTCTGATAATCTGCAAATAATTTTTTACCATATCTTCCATCCAATTTAAAGCCTTGTGGAAAGCCTTGTCATGCTCTATACAAATGTATTCATCCTCCATTTCCTTTCTTCAAGTTTCATGTCCAATCTCAGGGATGAAAGTATTACGTTTTCCTTCCCCTTCTTTAAGCTTGGCCCTAGTAAGAATCCACATTCACAATTCATGTCAAATAATACTGCTCTGATGCCTATTAGAAATGTGTTTTCATTTATGGAAAAGGTTAAGAAGATGAAGGAAAAAGAAGAGATGGTTGCAAGAAGAATGAAGATCAACCCAAGTATGGAAAAGGAAAAGGTGGTTAAGGTGAAAATACTTTGAAGTCATTTTTATTTTAGTAGATCATCTCAATTGCACTTGGGACCCACTCAAATGGGTAGAGCTCTGTAGTAAGTTTCCAATGGTATATTGAAGCCTAAAAAGGCTTCCTAGATCAAAATTTATTGCAGGTCAAAGTTCAACACTTGTAAAAGGAGAAAAATGAAAGAAATGCAGGGTTCCAAGTTGGAAAGGTTCCAAGTTGAGCCTAGATATTCCTTGACCCCTGACCTGTTCGAGCCTTTATCCAAGTCGAAAGTCACAGCAAGTGCAGGTGCACAACTTAGGGAATTATTATGACTCCCAACTCCTAACCTTGTGGGACCCAATCGAGTTTCTAGGTGAGTCGGAGACCAAGAGCTAGTGTAGGTGTGCATATAGGAAATTCCTCGACCCCCAACTATGTATTTAACTATTATGTATATTTAAGTTTATAAAGAAAATTCATAAAAAAATCGAGTTTACGGGACCCTTTTCGTCTGGATGAATTTATAACATGGATGAAACATGATGATTTGTGATTGGGCAATATAAATGATGTGAAAGAATAGGTAGATGATGATGTCAACATGATGCCAACAATGATGTGGCACCAATGACAGAGTGACAGGTGACATGTATATTCAACATTTTTTGGGTGGCCAAGTGGGCCAAATATGAGTGAGATGTCACACCACTCAAAAAATGCCACATGGTGTAGATGAACTTAGCAAGGTCATGTAGGTAGACCCTCGAAATTTGTGCTAGGTGATGTGTCTTGTGAGATTTTTTGGCGTATCTTATTTTCAGAAAAAACAAAGAAAATATACCTAAAGGTCAAGATCCTCAGCTAGTTGGACCTTGCGTCAAGTCAAAGGCGAAAGTAGCAGGGAATACACCTTGACATCTGATCTCTGACCTAGATTGAAGTTTGTGCTAGGATCATGTTTTTGCAATGTTTTGCATTGCTATAAAATTCAACAGAAAATTCAAAGGAATGTGGGTAAGTTGAATGTCTGAATAGTCAACGGAGAATGGAATCTACAAGAGATTCGACTTCATTACGATGTGAATTTATTGAAACTTTGTCATAGCACCAAGGTCATATCGTGAAAGCATTGTTGTTCAACCTCTCAAAGAATTAGAGTAGTTTTAGCAGCAACATAGATAAGTTTAGTGTCAGATATAGCAATTTTGCTAGATATGGGGTCAGTGAAATTTAGATCCTCATAGTTAAAACATTTAAAAATTCCATAATTGCATTTTTTAGAAGTTTAACTCCATTTTTATTACAAGGGTTGGAGAAAATATTTAGAAAACTTAAAGATCATATTTAGAAGATGTGACAAGAGTGGTAGATGCATTGGGCACGGGATCCCCCAAGGGAAGTTTTGGGGCTAAAAGCCTATATTTTGTTCAAAAGATGTAAATACGATGTAAAGACTCTGCATTTTGTGGGTGCAGAGCGTGAAGTTTTTACATGAGTCATAGGGTTGTCCACCCTTAATTTTGTAATGTAATGTCGGCTTTAGAGATCTACCCATGGTCCGTGGACCATGGGATTGTATAAATAGAGCGAGGCTCTAAGTTGCAAATAAGTTAAGAATAGAAGGGGATCTAAGGATGAAATAGAATGATAGTGGAAGATCTAAGTGTAGAGTTGAGTCTTTGGGTCGTAGAGTAGGAGAAGGTTCTATAGTTGAGTGTGCAGAGGCCTAGTAGTCCACAACTGAGTGTGTGGATCCCTGCAGCTGAGTGCGTAGGGTAAATTGAGTTTGTAAATATTTAAGAATTAATAAAGAGAAGTTTTATACCATTCCTATGTATTTATTTACTATTTTCTCCATTGAATGTATTGGGTATAAATTACATTTCTGTTGTTTATATGATCCGTGAACATATATGATTGTGTTGATTAACTAAATGTAAAATATGGTATCTGTTTACGTGAAGATAACTAACAATTTTAAGAAGATAAGTAAGATACGCAGTGTAAATTGGGGAAATAGCACAGATCGCTACCATAAGCAGTGCCGAAGCACCTCAGGCCCTGGTGAGGGCTACATGAAGGTGGTTATAACAGATCACGAAGGTATCACGGGTCAGGATGGTGTGCGAAGTGACCTACACAAAGGTATTCATAGTTGGACTAAATCAACTCCTCAGACATCAACAGGGTGTGGAAACTTGGTTCCAGCATCCCCACATACTGCTTCGGGTGAGACTTCAATCCATGCACCACGAGGTGATGCCGAAAGGGCCAGTAATGTAGGGATTTGTTTGGCTAATTAACTCCAAACCTGGGTCAGGCCCCCTCAAGCCAACAAATGATTCTGTTGCTTGAACCAAAATCTCCATAGAGATGTCTGATGCCGTATCATTGGAATCTAACTAAGAAGGAAATTGAATATTGGTTAGATAGGAGGATTCACAAATTCATGGTGTAGGAGAACAGGAATTCACGACTAACAAAAGAAGATTGGTTAGATTGCTACCTATACATAGAAATCCACGAGATCTTTTTCGCATCTTTCCCTACTGAGCTGTATGAGTTGATAATAAAGCTAGCGGATAGCTAGGGAAGGTAGAAGCTCAAAGGTCCTATTGTGTGGAACCCATAATTGGTGCGCAGATTGGAAGCATCATAGGATTAGATCGCGCATGTTGTTGATCACTAGCTCGATCGGATTATAGGAGGATTCATTACTAAGTTTGCGGTAGACACTTTAGTTAGTTACATCGAGGCAGAGTGACGCTTTCTCAAAAGACCATGAGGTAAGTATGTAAAGTCTCTAAATACTTGGATTAAAATACTATTGTGTGAAAATAGGGTTATGCAATTACCTTGATGTTTGGAGCTATGTGAAGTAGAAAAATCTATAGAAACGAAGGAAGTAACGAACCAAAGAGTAGCCCTTTGATTTCACCTCCGTAAGGAGATGATGAAGAGCTCACGAAGGTCTCTTCGTGAAGTGCGATCCATTTGATAAGGCAAAGAATTCCATGCATACCACCCCCACCCATACCGCCACCAGCTTCACCATCATCAACTCCATCTTCACCTGTACCACCTCTGCCATCAGTGCGAGTCAATATGGCAAGCACGATAAAGTTGCCTCTATTCAAGGGAGTGGGAAATGAGGATCTAGACCAATTTTGGTTCATCATAAAAGCCATATGGGAAGCACAGGGAGTTACAGAAGACAATATGAAGAAAGTGACATTGGTTAGAGCCCTGCAGAACCATGCGCTAACCTGGAATATTAAGCACTCCAATGATAATCCAAATGCGAGAATCGTGGATATCCAAGTAGCACTAAACAAATAATTTAGCAGGCCAAAGTCTGAAGCATAGTCGATCATTAGGTTCAAAGAAATCATGATGCTACCAGGTGAAATTCCTTAGGAGTTGGATCAGAGGTTGAAGTGCGCGATTCACGAAGCTAATGTGAACCTGATGGATGGACAACATTGCGAATGGTTTGTAGCATTGCTAACACTACATTTAAGGAGCGCGCTATCACAACAGAAGTTAACGACTCAAGAAGAGGCCTTAGAGATCGCTATGAGACTACATGAGACCCCAACGCAGGATTCTAACTTAGGAGTTTGGTAGATCCATGCGCAGTTGAAAAACTTATGCCTTGAGATGTAGAGTCTAAAACAAGACATGACATCTCGACCAGAAGTACGCGAAGAGGTGTGGTGCATAAAATGCAAGGGTTAGGCTCATGATAAGGACCACTGCCTAGTGTTCGTGAATTGCCTTGCAGGAGGAGGACAAATCTATTAAGGCTAGAAGCACAAGCAGGAACTAGAGCAGTGCCTGCTTTGTGGTGCGCAATTTGTCAAAAAGGAGGGAAACCTACTTTAGACAACTACCATTTGTTATATAAGTATACAAACAATTCGTAGCAATTGTTCTGTAATTTTTTTAGATCAGTGGGACACGATGAGCACACTTGTAAAAGCTATGAGCTAATGATGGATAAAACTCCCAATTATAGAGTTAAGATCGAAACGTGACCCCTAGACCAGAATGCAGGAGTGGCCCGAATAGGATTTCAGGGGTGCGAACGAGGACGAGGTGGAGGAGGACCTGGAAGAGGTCGCAGACAAATGATATTCTACAATTACGAAGGGACAGGATATTATACCCACGATTGTACAAACCTAATGCATCCATCATGTTTGTATTGTACCTTGTTTGATCATGAGCTGGAAGATTGTCCTACGTTGATAGCTAGGATATGCGACAAAGGAGTGCTACTACCTTCCATGAATCAGAACTTGTAGATGATGAGGTTTGAGCCATGAGAGGAAGATCCAAATGTGAACATTATGCTCCGAAGTGGAATTCCCGATGGGAGATGACAAAGGAAAACAACCCAAGGATAGTACTTGGGTTCACAAAGATCTGGAGAAAGAAGCAGAGTTTGATTTGGATCATGCTAAGGAAACCTTCATGGAAGCTAAGAAGAGCTTCACTGGTGCCTCCACTTCAGGAAGAAAAGATAGACCAGAGCCAAAGATGGACCCATCTATGCTTATGATGTTCTTGGAAATATGTATGAGGTTACTGTGCAACATTAAAACTATAAAAGGATTATAGGAACTCATTAAGAGATGTGTCGGGACCGTGCCAGAAGAACCATGCGTAGTCTGGAAGATTGGAAAGCATAAGACAAGGAAGGGAAGAGAAATGAGGTTAACCACGTAGATTGGATAATAGGAGATGGACCAAGTAATTATGGATTTAGGATGAGACATGAATGTTCTGCAAAAGTAGACATGGGAGCACATGGGGAGGCCTACGCTGCAATGGCCTCCTATTCAGCTACGAATGGCGAACCAGCCGAAGATAATACCCATGGAGTGATTGCAGGGAATCACTATAGATATTGAGGGAGCGAGCGTGCTAGTATACTTTGACGTAATAGAGATTTTTGATGACAACAATCCCTACCATGAGCTCTTAGGAATTGATTGGGCCACTGACATCAATGAGGTGATTAATCTAAAGAAGCACAAGATGATTCTTGAGAAGAAGTCTCTGTGCGTAGTTATACCCTTGGACCTTGCTGAAGGATTGCGCTATACAGAGCTAGTGCATGAATATGAAACCAACGACGATTTGGGCTGCATCTACAAAATAACTGCACGAGAGTAAGATTGGGTAAATCTCACCGTGGATGGACGGATCTCATGGGAGCGCGAAAGCTCCTATACATCAGATTCTGAGGAGGAGATAGAGCGATGCTAGAATTGGTTACACAAGGTAACCACACTGAACTTTAATATGATGACGAGATCGATGCGTTACGTATCGATGAAGGTAAGGGATCTACCTACTTATGATGGGTTAAGTGAGGTAGATACCTTCTTGGACAAATTTGAAAGGGAGGTGCTGGAAAAGAAACGCTTCCAGGCCTTGAATTGGGTACTACGTGCTACACCTGCAAGGTGGTGGGGTATGCACAAAGGGAGCTTTGAGGACTGGCACGAATGTAGGAGAATGATTTTCACGCATTTTGGGAAGCCTAAGATGTGACTAACAGACAACTATGATGGACAGGATGATCCATGTGCACACCTGGCCAAGTGGATGAAGGTCTATGGAGAAAAGCCACAAGCTAAGTGGGTGCACCTGTTATGTCATACCCTAGATGTTATACCCATGAATTGGTATATAGAGAGGGAGCTCCGTAATGGGATAGGTGAATAGGATATCCTGCAAAAAGGGTTCATGATGACCTTCAGTTTTGAAGATGGATGCAGGGACATCATTGATGAAGCGCTACAAGAGGTAAAAGCAACATCTTTAGGATACCACAAGAGCCAGTAGAATCGATTTAGCCTGAATGGGCTACTCAGCTGAGCTGCACACTGTAACATTATAATGTAAGTGCTGAAGAAGAAGATGAAGATCCATGGAAAATTAACATTCCCGAAACATAAGGCCATCACGAGGTTCAAGGACCACAGATTGAGAACCCTGACATAAACTCAGTGGTAAAAACGAAGAAGGTGAACATTGGTACTGAGGCTAAACCTAAGTTTTCAACACTTGGCAACTATTAGGACGATGCGATGGTGGATAAGGTCGCTAAGTTACTCATCGAGTACAAGGAATTATTCCCGACTAAGTTTACAGATTTAAAGGGAACCAATGGAGATTTAGGAATGATGAGGATCACGTTAAAACCCGATGCAAAGCCAGTTAAGTAGAGGCCTTACCTCTTAAATCTGAAATACAAGGAGAAGCTCCATGTAGAACTAGAAAAAATGCTCACAGTAGGAATCATTGAGCCAATGGAAGAATCAGATTGGGTAAGTCCAAAGGTGGTCCAGGAAAAGAAGCAGAAGGACAAGATAATAATATGCATGGATCTCAGAAAATTGAATGATGCTTGTGCACATGATCCATTTCCAACTCCGTTCATAGATGAGGTGTTGGACAATGTCGGTGGGCAGGAAGCATATTCTTTCATTGACGAGTTCTCAGGGTAACACCAGATCAAAATCGTGTCGGAACATAGGAGCAAGAAAACCTTCACGACTGAGTGGGGTTGCTTTGAATACACTGTCATGCTGTTTGGGTTAAACAATGCGCCGACCATATTTTCATGCATGGTTGTTGCAACATTCAACGAATATATTCACAAGTTATTGGAGGTTTATTTTGATTATTGGATTGTATTTGGGCTGGTTAAGCACCATGTAGAGAGCTTGTGCTTGATGCTAGATACTTGGAAAAGATACCAAATCGCACTTAACCCCAAGAAATGTATGTTTCTCTTTCCTTTTAAGAACTTGTTGGGACATATGGTTTGCAGATAGGGATTGATGGTAGAACCTACGAATATTGCAGTGATTTTGAATTTAGAAGCGCCGTGAAGTGTGAAACAGCTATGTGCTACTCTAGGACATACAGGGTACTATAGGAAGTTCATCAAAAGCTATGCCTAGATCATCGCGCTGATGGATCACCCTATAGCATTCGCAATTCGTAGATTATCTAAAGTAGAAAAGAATTATTCCACCACTGAACGCGAGGGAATGGCTATGGTGTATGTGCTCCAGAAATACTTGCTAGCTGGACACTTCAAAATGTATATAGATCATTCTGCACTAAAATACTTGGTCAATAAGCTTGTGTTGGGGGGCACATATGTAAATGTATTTTATTTTCCCAAGAACATGATTTTGAAGTTGTTGTGAAACCTGGACAATTGAATGCAGGACCAGATCACCTGTCGCACATTGAGACAGGAGAGGAACCTACTAGTCTAGAGGAAGGACTACTTGACGCACAACTCTTTGCTGTGTGCATACTGGATGGAAAGTTTGAAGATATAATCCACTTTCTCACTCCTAGAACTGCGGAAAAAGTGTACTCCGTCTAGCAACAAAAGGAACTAGTGGTGCGTGCGGTAGATTTCTCTGTCAATGCGGAGCACCTATATAATATCGGGAATGATGAGATACTGCAAAGGTATGTACCTAAATTTAAACAAAGAAATATCCTTACGGATGCTCATGGGGGCACTATGGGAGGACATTATGCAAGGAAAGCGACTGTGCAGGAGATTCTCCGCGCAGGGTTGTGGTAGCCGACCCTTCATCAGGATTCAAAAGCACATTGCAAGGCCTGTGATGTATGTCAAACAACAGGTAAACCATCACGGAGGGACGACATGCCTTTGAATCTACAAATGACATTGCAGCCCTTTGAAAAGTGGGCAATCGACTTTGTAGGACCTATCAAACCTTAAGGAAAGATAGACAAGAGATATATTATCACTACAACAGAGTACTTGACTCGTTGGGTAGAAGCACAGTCGGTACAAGCTTGCATGACTGTGAAGTTTCTATTTGAACACGTATTGACATGATTTGGTTGTCTAAAGATCTTGATGAGAAACCACAGTACACATTTCCTAAACGAGACAATCAACGCATTGACAGAAGAGTTTCAGGTGTATCACTAGAAAAGCACACCATATCTCCCACAATCTAATGAGATAGTAGAAGTGTTTAACAAAGTACTAGAGACTGCATTGACCAAGGTATGCAATGCACAATGAAGTGATTGGGACCTGTGTGTACCTATTGTATTATGGGCTTATAGGACGCCATGCAAGAAACTGACGCGATAGACACCTTTCCGGCTGGTCTATGGAGTGGAAGCCGTAATGCCAATGGAATACATCGTGCCTAGTCTAGAATAGCAGCACTCATAGGTATGATGGATTGTGGAGACTTGGAGGAGAGGCTCATGCAGTTGGAGGAACTCGAGGAAGAACGATTTTTGGCTGGCTTTCACCAACAGGTACAAAAGAAGCGCAAAAAGGCCAAGCACGATCGACATATTAAGTTGCGCACCTTCAAGGTAAATGATTTGGTGCTACTGTATGATAGTAAGTTTGATAAATTCCTCAAAAAATTTAGAATGCATTGGCTGGGACCGTGTGTTATTAAGGAGGTCACCGATGGAGGTGCAGTGCAGTTGGTAAAGTTAGATGGAGAACCTTTTTGAGGAAATGTGAATGAAAATTGGTTGAAGCCATACATTGGTGGCCTGGCTATATGACTATCCAACCGAAGCTTAGTCTTAGCACTCCAAGTAGTTGAAAGGGGCGTGGGACGATAAACAGGTGCAAGGCAGCAGTTCAGCTACAACAATCTTTGAACAACGCATCCAAGAAGTGCAATAGGCAGCTGCTCAATGCATTGCCGATCTTGCAGTAGTCCAAGTAGAGTTGGGAGGTCTCCATGCGAAGATCTCTACACTAATAGAGTGACTCGAGGGCGAGTTACGATGTTTATGTTGGGGCCCTATTGGGCACAAGATCACCCAAGGGAAGTTTTGGGACTAAAGGCCCAGATTTTGGTGAAAAGATGTAAATCCGATGTAAAGACTCTACATTTTGTGGGTGTGGAGCGCGAAGCTTGTACATGAGTCATAGGGTTGTCCGCCCTTAATTTTTTAATGTAATCTTGACTTTAGAGATCTACCCATGGTTCGCGGAGCATGGGATTGTATAAATAGAGCAAGGCTCTAATTTGTAAATAATTCAAGAATAGAAGGGGATCTAAGGATGGAATAGAAGGATAGCGGAAGATCTAAGTGTAGAGTCAAGTCTTTGGGTCATAGAGTAGGAGAAGGCTCTGCAACTGAGTGTGTAGAGGCCTAGTAGTCTGCAGCTAAGTGCACAGACCCCTGCAGCTAAGTGCGCAGGTCAGGTTGAGTTTGTAACCATTGAAGCATTAATAAAGAGAAGTTTTATACCATTCCTGTGTATTTATTTACTATTTTCTACATTGCATGTGTTAGGTATAAATTACATTTCTACTATTTATATGGTGCGCGAACATATATGATTGTGTTTATGAAGTAAATGTGAGATAAGGTATTTGTTTACGTGAAGATAAATAACAATTTTAAGAATATAAGTAAGATACACGGTGTAAATTGGGGAAATAGCGCAGATTGTTGCCATAGGTAGCGCGAAAGCACCTCAGCCCCTAGTGAGGGTTGCGCGAAGGCAGTTATAACAGATCGCAAAGGTATCACAGGTCAGGATAGTGCACGAAGTAACCTACGTGAAGGTATTCATAGTTGGACTAAATTGACCCCTCAGACATCTCCAGGGTGTGGAAACTTGCTTCCAACATCCCCCTATATTGCTTTGGGTCAGACTTCAGTGCGTGCACCGTGGGATGATGCCGAAAGGGCCAGTAATGTAGGGATTTGTTTGGCTAATTAACTCTAAGCCTAGTTCAGGCCCCCTCAAGCGAACAAGATGACTAAAAATAAAGATTTATCCATGACATTGAGCTTGTTGGGTTGTGTTATATTCTTTCCACGACTAACCTACGTAGTGAACTGGGGGGTTGGGGGGGCGCGGAGCCCCCCCTTCGTTGTGCCGATTGCGCAGCAGGGGGGTCACAGGGGGGGTGGGTAGCCCCCCTCTACAGGGTCCGGGGAAGCACCCCAAGAAATTTTTTTTTTGGACCCTATATTAGGTTGGGCAAACCTACCTATGGTTTTTTTTTTTGGTCCATGGTTTTGGACGCGATGGTTTTCGGTCCATGGTATTGGATGCTTCGGCATGTATAAATATGTATTGTAACATTGAAAGGAACATAATGAAAAAATCAAGCTGGTAGTCCCGGTTTTGGGATCCAGTGGGGAATCTCTATGTATATGTGTTTTATGTGTTATGCTCTCACATTTTTTTTTCTGTGATTTAGAATTCGTATACAGGTAATTTCTGTACATGGTTAAAACCTACAGAGCTAAAGTTAACTAAAAATATCAACTCAAATTTCTATATAAAGAGAAGCAAAGTTGCAAAGTAATGATGAATTGATTAGTGTGTGTTGATAGAAGTGGATTGATAAGTAAGCAGGGGATTGATGAAGATGTTTATGGTGTTGGTGGTAAGTGTTTGAAGTCAAAAATTATTTTTTTTGAAAAGAAGTGACCTTCATGATTTGAGTTTGAAAATGGTATGAAATATGAATCATTGAGGTCAATAAAATTGTAGCTTGCCAGGCACGGGTTGTAGCTCCTTCTAGTAGTGGCTAGTGAAAGTTAAGCATTGGATCTCCTTTCAGTGCTAGCTGATAAAATTAGGGGTTGTAGCTCCTTCTAGTAGTGGCTTGTGAAAGTTAAGCATTGGATCTCCTTTCAGTGCTAGATGATAAACTTAGGGGTTGTAGCTACTTTCAGTGTTAGCTGATAAATCAGGGAGTAGCAGCTTCATTTTGGTTATAGCTAGATAACTTTGTAACATCAAGTAGTAGTTTTCCTTGTGAAGTAAATTGAAGAAGAGTTTGAATAATTTTTTTGTTCAATTTGGGTTACTTATGATATTTCTTTACATGCTCATATGAATTAATTACTAGAAATTTTATAGATGTCCTAGTATCATTGCAAGTGAAAGAAAATTATCAAAATTTCTACAATACTAATTCACCCCCCTCTCAGTATTGTCCCGGTTTCTAACAATTGGTATCATAGTAATCCAAGTTACTTGAAATCAATTTAATAGCTAGAATAAAGATCAAGGACCATGGAAAACCAGGATGGATGATTCACCAATAGGGAACCTATTTTTAATGGAATACACTATGTTTTTTGGAAAGTAAGGATGAAGACCTAAATTCAATCACTTGGAGCTAATGTAAGGGATGCAATGGGAGAATAATATCAAAATCCTCCAGCAATGATTACTAAAGATCAAAATATGGATTTTAAATGCAATTCTAAAGATATGAATGCACTGCTTGCTAGCCCACCTAAATAAAATCTAGTTAAGGTTATGGATTGCTTTACAACAAAATCCATTTGGAACAATATGAGAATATGCGATGAAGGTGATAGAAAGGTAAATCAAGCTAAAATTTAAGGTTTTAGAATGAAATTTAAGTCTTTGAATATGCCTGATGATGAAGATATTGCAAAGTGCTTCCTACGTGTTGATGAGGTCTTGAACACTATAAAAGGTCTTGGTGAAAAGTCAGAAGAACTTGTAGTAGTTCAAAATGTGTTGAGATCTCTCCCTAATAGATTAAAGCCAAAGGTATCAATCATTGAGGAGATGAGATAATTGAAGATTCTCACTTTGGACCAATTACTTGGCACTCTCACTGCTTATGAGATGAAAATTTATAATGGAAAGATTGTAGAAAAGGATTTAGCCTTTGAAGTGGATAAGAAGCCAAAGGAAGAGCATGATGATTCATATTGTGAATCAGTTGAAGAGGAATCCATGTTCGTGAGTAAGATTAAGAGAGGATCAAGAAAGTACAAAGATAAGTTACCTTTTAAGTTCTTTAATTATGGAAAAGTTGGTCACTATGCTTCCAAGTGTGCTAAGAAGAAGAAGAAAGAATATGATACTAGAGAGAAATTTAGGAAAATTCAAAAAGAAGGAAAGAAGGCTAAGAAAAGGAGTCTATATATGCAAGAAGCCAACTCCTTTGAAAGTGAAGGTAGTCAATCTTGAGATGAGGACAAACATAAAGAAAGTGCAAAGCAATTCATGCTTATGGCCATCGACAATATGGAAATAAAAGCTATTAATTCAGATGGTGAAGAGGTTGAGATAGACTTAGAAGAAGAGTTGGTAAGTACTCTTGAAGAGATTGAAAGGCCGAGGAAGAAAAACAAAACCCATAAAGAATTACTTATCAAGGACAAAGATGAAGTTGTTGAGCCTCTACTCCTACAGATTGAAGAAGGAAAGAAGATTCAAGAGACTTTAAATTGACATATTAGTGAGAAGAATCAAGCACGTGAAAGGATTAAAACATAAGTTTATTTTCTAAGGAAAGAACTGGAAAAAGGAAAAAACTCAGTTGAGCTTTAATCAAAAGTTTGGAAAGGGGATTGAAATTATAATGGAGCATTTGGAAGCACGAAGAGTCTCCACTGATCAAGCTAGTCTTTGATGTGAGGCCGAATCAAGTTCAATAGTAGAATTGAAGGAAAATAAGTCAATTACCTTTGTACAAGCAACCAAAAATAGTGATATTGGGATATTGCAACAAAAAAAAGAAAACAGTAACACACATTCCAATAGTTATTCAGATACAAAACAAGAACAACATGATAAGAGGAGGAATTTCACTTAGCAAAAGACAAGCATCGCTAGAGAAGAAAACAGAAATACATGGAGGGAAACCAAGTCAATGTTCAGAAGTTGGTTTTCTCCAATGTTCGATGGAGTCTCTCTAGGATATTGTTTTACATGCAGCAATTATGGACATAAGTAAACAAATTGTAGGGTGAATTCATCCTTCAAGTAGCTTAGACCAAGGAGAAGAAATTTTCAGCCAAACAATCAACCAATTAGATAGAGGATGAGAATACCTAGGTACATTAATTCATTGACTCCTTTAAATAATATGATTAAATTCGAAAATTTTCTGCATAGAGCAGGAGATTGCGAACTTAATAATAAAGAGCCTGAACCAGCTATTGAGAAAACAAGCAAGGTACCCAAAACCTTGAGAGAAATAGATAATTCACATCAATGTAGCATTGTTTGATATGCTTAGAATGAAAGTAGTCATTGGTATGTTGATAGTGGCTATTCCAGGCACATGTATGAAGAAAAAAGTAAGTTTTTACATGGAAACCAATTGAGAAAGGCAATGAGACTTTGGAAATGTGCACTTGGTAAGATTGTTAGCAAAGGAGTTATCAGTCTAGAAAATGGAAGAGGTAAAGCCAAGAATGTTTTATTTTTTGATGGGTTAAAACATATTTTTATCAATGTGTCTCAAATGCGTGACCAAGGCCTTGATGTGATGTTCAAAGCTAATAATTTTAAAATCAAGTCTGAAGCCACTGAAGAAGTTGTAGACAAAGCCATGAGAACAAAAACATTGTATATGTCCTGAAAGAAAAGAAAAAGAGGTGGTGCTTGTTACAGATTGATGAGAGATGGTTGTGGCATAAGCGACTTGGACATATGAATTTTGATTAGATAGTTATATTGTGCAAAAATAATGTTGTTTAAGATCTAACAAAGCTATCAAAGCCTGGGAATACTGTTTGCAAGTCTTGCTAGTTTGAAATCATGTTTAAGTACCTTTCAAAAACAAAGAGAGCTAATCAAACAAACCATTGAAACTAGTTCATATGGACTTATGTGGACCATCAAGAATGCATAATTCAATAGGTAAGTTATATTTCATGCTTGTCATTGATGATTTTAGAAGAATGATGTGGGTTTCATTTTTAAGAGAAAAATTAGAATCTTTTGAGAAGTTTAAAGACTTTAAAGCCACAAATGGGACTGAGACAGACTATAAAACAAAGAGAATAAGGTTTGATAATGGAGGTGAGTTTATTTCAAGAGAATTTGATGAATTTTGCAAGCAGGATGGCATCAAAAGGTAGTTTACTATAAGAGAAAATCCATAGTAGAATGGCATAGAAGAGCGAGGCAATAGATTAGTTCAACAATTAGCTAGAGATATGATGGGAGAAAGAAATGTTAAACATATATTTTTGGTTGAATCCATTAAGAAAACTATTGTGATTCTAAGCAAATCTCATTTCAGACTAATAGTGACAAGAATCCATATGAGCTTTGGTATGGCAGACCTGCAACAATCAAGCATTTCAAAGTGTTTGGAAGAAAGTGGTATATCAAAAGGAATGATGGAAATCTTGGTAAGTTTAATTTAAGGGATGATGAAGGTATTTTTCTTGGATACTCCCTAAATAGAAAGAGATATAGATACTACAACAAGAATACAAATATTATAGTTGGTTGTATTGATGTTAAAGTTGATGAACATATTGATGTTGAAGACAATCAACAATAGTTCCATTGATCCATTCAACTATGATGAGAAGGATGATGAGCCAATTTTAGTTGAATACATTGAATAATCTCTTAGTCCTCAATCCAAGGATCCATTAAGGTATGTACAAAAACACCACCCAACTAACCGAATTTTTCGTGAATTAAAAATAGGTGTAAAAACATTTATGTCCCGCGAAAAGAATTCTCAGATATGTTAGAGCCACAATGGACTATGGACTTTGGTACCCAAGAGGTAAATACTTTTCACTAAATTTTTATATTGATGCTAATTGGGCATGTGATCTAGATGATTGGAAGAGCACTAGTGGTGGTGCTTTATTTCTTGGTGAATGTCTAGTTTCATGCTTGAGAAAGAAGCAAGCTTCAATCTCTCTCTCTCTATTGCTGAAGAAGAATATATAACAATAGCTTCTTATTGCAGTCATCTCTTATGGATGAAGTAAAATTTATAGGATGTATAAATATTATTTGATCAACTAGCTACATGATTTATGCCTGCATGATGTTGTTAGAAATACTGAGAGGGAGGGGTGGGGGGGGTGAACCAATATTTTATTTCAAATTTAAATTTACTTAAATTATGCTTTCATTTCATAGTTATATTTCATTAACGGAACACAATATTATATATTAGAGATTATTTAGTAAATCATGAGAAACGTCAAGTAAAAAAACAAGTAAACCATGAAACCCATCAACACATCAATCACATGTGGACACTAGATTTTAGGTGGAAACACAATGTGGGAGAAAACCACTATTTTTGTTAATTTGTCTTCTTCTTTTATTATAAGGAGCTCCTATTCCCTAACCAAGTTTACGGGCTCCTATCAGAAGGAAGCTACTCCCTCACTGAAGGAAACAACCCTCAACTCCTTTGTGGACCACATTTTGAATTTTTCACAATGGATCCACCTGTCTCAATCAGCCATCCACACTAACCATATACCTATTGGAAACCTTTTAGTACTACTAGGGGGAGGAAGTGAATCACTAGTGCAATTGTTTTAAATTTTTACCAATTAAAGCTTCTCTACATAATCACACATGTATTAACCAACAACACATTAAATTGTCTCAGAAACATAAACCACATATGAAGCTAAAACAAGATAACCATGAGAGAAATAATAAACAACACATCAAAATACATCCACGCAAGAGACATAAGATATCTGGTGGAAAACCCTTCACCAGGGAAAAAACAACCTTTTTGCTGCTACATTGCTCTGAATCCTCTATTAAGAAAAACATTTCTTTTACATCTATTTGCTGACTCCCATAAACTAGGAGACTCAAACTCATATACAAGGCCAACATCAATCATCTAGGAGACTCGATACTACTGATCAACTCAAGAAAATGTTCTCACACAGATCTATGGACTACCATCTGCTGAAAGCCACCATAACCAACGATCCTCACCAAACTTCGTTTGGATGGAGAAATTGTTCCGTTCGCTGAAACTTTGCAATCACTACTCCACACCCATGAAGTCATTGCTCCTCTACTCAATGAGGACCTCATTTCATATATTTTCATATTGGATGCAAGACTCTCTACTCAACTCGATTCAGCTCTACAATATGGTCTCTAGTAGCAAGACACTATCATCAAATCATATAACATCACCACAATTATAATATCTCAACTCAAGCAAAATAGTGGCCATAATATAACATCAAATTACCAACAAAAACACTATCCAACAAAAAGAAAAAATCTCGAAGGAATCTCTCCTACAACAACTACACATCTAATCTATTGTGCGACATGCTCATATCTGCTCAATATGAAACCATTTGCACTCATACACTAAAGTTTCTATTCTCAACTAATTCTAAAGCATTCCTTCTCTATGTATCCTTCTGTAACTCATTCTCACACTAAACCAACCAGCACATAACTACAAAACGATGTATATAAAATTTGTTAGGTGAAATTCGTCTTTAGTCTAGGATCAAGAGTGCACAAAATTGATGAAATCAATCCACTATCACCGCTACTTGCCCACTAAAGGTGATCACATCACAGGAGGACATTTTTAAACCATTCCTGACCTCTACAAATTAATCTAGAATCCTCTAGGAATTTTCATGCCAAATTACATTTTATTTGTGCAAGGAAGCTGGAGAAATTTTCATGAAAGTTCAATTGCATGTACACAACTAAATGATCTAGGTTGTAACAACATGAAACATCTTATCTACCAATGGTTGGAGACTTTCAGTCGCATGCACAAGCTTGCATGGGTGAAGTTTGGGAAAAAGCTAAGAAAAAACATGAAACCTCATCCCAAAACCCCCACCAATTGATTGGTCACCTTCTCCAGCTCCTGTAGAATCCTCCAAGCCTTTGTTAAGTGCAGTAACACATCTACAAGTGGATCAAACATGTCTCCCAAGTGTCACTTCCAAGTCGACCTAGAATTCAACAAACAAGGGTTGAAAGATTGTCAACAAGTCCTCAACTCTCCTCAGCCACTTACACAAGCTACAACACAGATGAACACACCCTGCAACACCTCTGCAACACATTGTAACACCTCAACAACATCCTCATAAGGCTAATAGCTCAACCTCTAATTCCTACACTAGGTTCCTGTACTAGGTCATGGAAATCAAGCACAAGAGAAACCGTCAAGCCATCATATCACATCACTGCCATCATTGGTTTACATAATAATTTTGACATCAATGCCAACTCAACTAGTTGCAACCATACTACAAGGAAGGCATCCAATCATAAACTATACTACACAAGGTTTGTTATAGATATAATATGAAAATATAAGACAATGCAAATAAACCCAAGAATAACAAGATCTAAATATAGAAATGCTTCTTTATTGATATCAAACCCTTAAGGTAGGGCAACACCATACATTCACTCCTTAAGGAAGGAGAACACTCCACAAGCCATATGCATGTTCATGCAATATTCCTTGACATCTCTCAATGTGGAGTCTCTAGCCTCTATATAGGCCTCATACATACAATACCATGGGTCATTACCATGGTTCCCTCAATACCATCTATCTAATACCATGGGCCCATTACATTATTACCAACTACTTGTTGTCCCTTACATGATACAGGTTAACCACATTATTTATTACTATGGCCCATCCCATTATTACATTATTCCCTTGGGTACCTCCCTTTATACCCCATATTATCCGCCCTAGGTATATAACATTCCACCCCCCTTGACATGTTTCGTCCCTGAAACATGGGAAGAACACAAATAATAAGATCTACTCAAAAGAGTAGTCCACTGGTACCATGCACATGCATCTAGCCATCCAAGAGAAAGGTGAACACTCGATCTCGCTGGTGCCTTGCTCGCTTGAGATGGAAGATGACCATGGCAGCTCTTCTGTGTTGATGTGTAGTAGGTGGATCTTCGCTCCTCGCTATCCGTCATGCGGGGGTTGTTGTCCTTGTGGCTAATTGGTTGCCTTCTTGTTGGTTGTTTTCTTGCGGGGTGATGTTGGTAATGATATGTTGAAGTTTTAATCCACGATGTATTTTTTTTTTAATTCACCCTTTACTGGAGCCTGCCTATTATCTGGTGCATGTTGTGGTGCTTGTTGTGTTGATTTATCTTCCAATATTACTTTAACCATTGAGCCCTCATCTTATCTATCAACACCTGTAACCTTTTCTGCTTCAGCCTCTATTTTTGTTTAATTGTCAATCATCACTGGCTCATCATCTGATATGTCAGTCCCTGGAACATCTTCTGCTTTAGCCTCCATGTACTCTACATGTTTATTGATGGAAATATCCTGTAATGTAATTTTCTTCTTTTTATACCAGAGCTTCAGGGATTTCTTCTGCACATTAATATTCACAGTAGCCACAGATTCCATCCAAGGATATCCCAAAACAACATCCATATTATCCATCTCTGAAGTATCAAAATCACCATGCAACACATACTTATCCATAGAAATCTTCAAATCATTATACACTTGAACATTCTCATCATCCACCTGCGTGTTTTCAATGTGTTTTTCTGGAAATTGCAATTTTTTTGCCAAGTTGACATTTATGAGATTTTGCTTGCAACTCATATTTATAGACACAATGATTTTCTCCTTCTGAATCAATCCATGAACCTGCAATAAGGAAACACCAGTAGAAAATAACCCTTTAGGTTTCTTGGTTCCCTTCTTTCCTGTAAAAATAGAATCTTTGTTAGGTTGTGTGCCTGTCTATGTGAGCTTAGTAAGAGGACCCGCAAAATTAGATTTACGGTCAAAGTGGTCACAAAGAGATTTTGGGAACATCTGCCAAGTAGTTTCTCTTGGATGGCATTTTTGATGACACTGCCACCATTGCCATCTTTCATGGTCCAAGTACATGATTCCCACACTCAGCTGAGTCACATCGTCCATGATGTAATTCAATCTAAAATATTTCTCTATTTGTGCTAACCATCTGGCTGGATGAGAGCCATCAAATTTATAGACGTTCCTCTGATCTAGGGCCACCATCACAAAAGATTTAGCGAAAATTTGAAATGGCCACAATTCCATCAATATTGCTTAGAATCCCTATTATGACCTATTTTTGGAAATGGAACAACCATTCTGCATCTGCCCATGTGATAGAAATCCTGATCTAGACACTGGAGTTTCAGATCTACGCTGCAACTCTCCCGCCGTCATGAAAAATTATGAAAAAAGAGCTAATTTTAGATCAGTGATATCTCCTTCATCTGGACTCCGATTCGGTTGATTTTTTTTTGAAATTGGGTATTTTTTCAAAGAGAATCCAACTCGGCAATTAGATTTTGTAGATTTAGCCCAAAATCGTACATATCTATGCCACAAACGCGCTCCCCCAAAAAAATGTCTACAACACCATTGATTTTTAGATCAGTGATATCCCCTTCATTCAGACTCCGATTCGGCATTTTTTTTTTTGAAGTCGGGAATTTTTTAACAAAGAATCCATATCTGCAATTAGATTTTGCAGATTTTTCCCCAAAACATACAGATCCGATCTGCAAACTCGCCGCCCCAGAAAGTTCCTGCAAAAAAATAAAAAAAAAATTCTCCACTTTTCCCCAGGAAAGTGCTCTGATACCACTTATTATAGATCTGATCTAAAAATATATGAAAATAATACCAATATACCCAATAATTGTAAATAATCACCAAAAATAACAAGATCTATATATAAATAGAAATGATTCACTTTATTGATCAAACCCTTAAGGTAGGGCAACACCGTACATTCACTCCTTAAGGAAGGAGAGCACTCCACAAGCCATATGCCTGTTCATAAAATATTCCTTGACATCTCTCAATGTGGAGTCTCTAGCCTCTATATAAGTCTCATACATACAATACCATGGGTCATTACCATGGTTCCCTCAATACCATCTATCTAATACTATGGGCCCATTACATTATTACTAACTACTTGTGGTCCCTTACATGATACAGGTTAACCACCTTATTTATTACTATGGCCCATCTCATTATTACGTTATTCCCTTGGGTACCTCCTTTTGTACCCCATATTATCCCCCCTAGGTATATAACAAGGTTGACATCAATGCTAGCATGACCTAGCCGCTATCATGAGGCCAATGCTAACATTTGCTAGCTGCAACTATGAACACCATAATTCCAACAATACCAAGACACCAAACACTAAATAATTGAATTACTGAATAACTGAATATTGAATCACTGAATTGAATACCAATATGGCAACCATTGAATAAATTAATATCGATTATAACTCCGTGACCAAATCACTGACAATACTAAACCACAACTAAATCAACCTTATCAAATGTCAAGCTAAAGCTCCTTTCACTATTAAATTGACAAACACTTTCAAACCATATGAGATCAACCTCTTTGCACATAAACCAAGTCAAATATTATATTCATCAAGACCCATTCTAATATGAAACAACATTATCAAGCCTTCATAATAAAAAAATAACAATGCCTCTAATCAAATCAACCATTAAGACTTTGGAATGAAAAAAAACAAGAACATCAATAGCCACAATTCTCATGAATAAGTAATCATAAGGAACCCTTTCAAATGTAAATATTTGAGGCAATGATTTCTACTGTCCTTTGTACTATGTGCTATACACCTTGCACACAATCCTTATCATTCAAGGACCTCTGTTAGAACAAGGCCTGTATGTTGGGCAATAGATCCCCTCATAGTGGGTTTTTGGGCTTGTAGCCCAAGTTTGGTCAATTTAATGTAAAGACCCCACAAAATGCAGGCGCGGAGCATGAGAGTCTAGGGTTATCCGCCCTAAAATAATATAATTTAATGTATGGAATGTCAGCCTACCCGTGGTCTGCGGACCATGGAAGTGTATAAATAGAGCGAGGATCTAAGTGTAAAGGCAGTTCTTAGCTTGGAGAAGTGATATGGGTTTTGAATACTAGATTCACTCTGAGTCTGTAAGTCCGAGTGTTGGGTGGTAGTAGTAGTAAGAGGATCTATAGATGAGTGCACAGAGGCCTGGTAGAGTCTGCAGTTGTGTGCGCGGACCCCTGCAGCTGAGTGTGGATGGCGGAGTTAGGAATGTACTGTGACAGAGAATTAATAAAAGATAAGTTAATTTTGGAATATTTTGTGTCTATGCTTCTATTCTTTTTATGCATCTCTTTACTGTTTATGATTACACGCACTTGTTATGAATTTTGAATGGTTAATGAGAATGTTGGGCCCACATAATTAAGTTAAGATCTATAATAAAAGCTCAGTAAGGATTAAGGATCTAGACAACCCATCTTCGCGTTAGTTACAGAGCTACGCAGAAGCAGTTGCATAAGTTGCGAAGGTCAGACGGTTGTGATGAGCAGCGCCAGAGTGCAGGTTCAGTTTGCGAACTTCGCAGAGTTCATCAAGTCATCCCTAGGGTGCAGGAACCTGGTTTCGGTACCCTCCCATACTACCTCGAGTGAGACCTCAGTTCGTGCACCACGGACTGATGCCAAAAGGGTCAGTAGTTTTGGGATTGGTTAGGCTAAATCACTTCAGAACCTGGGTCATGCCTGAACAAGCCAACAAATGGTTCTGTTGCCAGACTGGGATCTACTTAAGGGATGTATGATGTCAGAACAATGGAATCCCACAAAGAAGGAAACTGAAGAGTGGTTGGACAAGAAGCTTCACGAGTTCGTGACACAGGAAAATAGAACTCCCCAGATATCCGAGAAGAGGTGGTTGGATCATTACGTATATACATAAATCCACGAGATCTTCTTCATGTCTTTCTCTTATGAATTGTATGAGTGGATCGCAAGGTTAGTCGACAGCCAGGGAAGGTACAAGCTCAATCAACTGATAGTGTGGACTCCAGATTTAGTGCGTAGACTAGAGGCATCAGAAGATAAGATCACATGAGTTGTGGACCATTAGCTTGACCGGATAATTGGGGGATTTATCACTGAGTTCGCAGTAGACATGACTGTGAGCTATAGTGAAGTAGAATGGTGGTTTCTCAAGGGACCAGGAGGTAGGTACACTAAATCCCTGAATACCTGGATTAAGATGTTGTTATGTGAAAAATGGGTGATGTGAATACATTAATGTTTGGAATGATGTGGAGTAGAAAGATCTACAAAGGTATCGAGGGATTAGGGAACAATCCTTTAATTTCACCTTCGTGAGAAAGTGACGAAGAGTGTGCTTGGGTCTCTCAGAGAAGTGCGGTCAGTTTGATAAGGCAGTGCATTTCACAGTTATCACCTCCACTTATGCCATCACCCGCTTCACCTACTTCACCTCCATCTTCACCCACCCTACCTCCATGTTATGAAACCAGCTCAAGAAAAGATAGAAAAGATAGAGCAATGCCTTAGAATTCAGCCTCTTTGAGGGGGCAACCTCCTTTACATTACATAAATGAACAATTCTTGGATGATACAAATGAAAATACCTCCTTTCTATATATAGGAGTCTAAGGGGTCATAATGTAATCAGAGCCGACACATAACAATAATAATGTAAGGGCACAATAAGAACAATAGTGGGCTTTTATGGGGCACAATAGTGACAATATGGACACTACATGGGTACATCAATATAATAAGGGGGTTGTACTAATAACAATAAGGAGTTACACTAGTAGTATGGGGCCTAACATGCCCCTCTCCTTCAAAAAGCGTTGTCCTCAACGCTTGAGTAGTTCTTGATGCTTTTGTATAAAATCCTTGTCCTCCCATGTGGAATCTTCAGCAGGTAAGTTCTTCCACTTGATGAGATACTCTGAAATTGATCGATTTTGTAGCTGTCGGGTTCTTGTTTCTGTGACTGCTCCAGGTTCCAATCTGATTTTTCCTTTCTCTTCAATTTCTAGCAATATTATTTGAATTGGATTTTTTTGCAACTTTTGAATAAGCGACCATACTTCTTCGTCCATCTTCCATTCATCCCTTGCTTCATTTATCCAATCTGGTTGGGCAATAGAAATAGCACGAAACAATGCTTCCACATCCTCATCCTTGAAGAGTCTTCCCATTCGGTAAGGTTGCCATTTTTTAAGTGCATGTAGTATTGCCAACATTTCTTTCTCATAAATAGATTTCTTGAGATGTAGCAGTAAAAATACCCAATCACCTACATCAAAACATTTTTCACTACGATGTTGATCTACTTGTTGTTTCTTTTGATTTTGCACCGAAGTGGCGTTATCCTTTAAAAGTTGGAGAACTTGTTGTTGATGCTCGACGTGATCTTTCACTGCTTGAACCTTTTTATTCTTGATATGTCCTTCTATCTCTAGAGTTTGAGGAGTGGTAATTTCTTCCAATCCTTTACAAGATATGGTCAGATTAATTTCTTGATGCTCGATGTGATATTTCACTTGGACATTTTTCTTCTTGATATGTCCTTCTATCTTGATAGTTTGAGGAGTGGTAATTTTGACCAATGAATTAAAAGATATGGTTGGATTGATTTCTTCTTTCTTGATGTGATCTTTCACTTCTTGCACCCTTTTCTTCTTGATATGTCCTTCTATCTTGAGAGTTTGAGGAGTCGTAATTCTTGCCAATGCTTTACAAGATATGGTATGATTCATTTCTTCTTTCTCTAGGGTGGAGTCCTGGCGTATATCCTCTTCTTTTGATGTTTCTTGATCCTTTTCTTCCTCCTCTTCATATTCTATGTAAAATAATTTCTTCTCAGCACACTTATGACCTTTAGTGCATTTGCTATCACAATTGTAACAAAGCCCTTTTTCTCTTTTTTCTTCCAATTGTTGTGGTGTAACCCTTGTAGGTTGTGGAAGGCTAGGAGAAACAACACTTCCATCTTTATAGTTGTGAAGGGTATGTCTTCATAATTTTTCTTTCCACTATGTCACAAATCCCTTTTACTCTTTCCCAATTGTTCTTGTGTTGCTCTAAAGAAGGTGTTGCTCTTTGTATCCTCATAATGTGCTATCATTTCCTCCGTGAAAATTGACCACGTAACAAGTTTTTTACGAGAACAAAGCCCTTTATACCATAAAAACTGATCCGGTTCTAAATATGAAGATGCAATACATACCTTTTGTAACAGTTGTACACCATGTAGATCAAAATATTGCTCCATCTGACGTATCCAATTTACCGGATCCTTGCCATCAAACTTCCTCATCTTGCTTTTTCTTGATTTTAGGAGCTCACTCTTGAAATGCCTGTAACTCTATACTTTCAGATCTTTAAGTTCTGAAATTGCGACCTGTAGTAGCGCTCGGTGTCCTCTTACCAATGCCAAAAGTCTAACCCAAATTGGATTCTCCAAGGAAGAGTTATGTGAAATCTCCCACAGTGACTTGATTATAGACTAGTTCAGTAGAGCGAACTTGTACGATGTGCCACGAGTCACTGTTTCGACCTTTGGATCTAAAAAATGCATACAAGAAACTACATTCCGTCTTCTTTCTGTACCTTCTTACGAAATTTCAATCCGATCCCCGGAGTGAAAGTTATGCTGATTTTCCCCAGGTCACCTGTTTGGAATGTAATTCAGGAGTCTGCAAAAAGACCAACTTCCTCAGATCATATCTCCGCAAATATCACGTGAAAAGCTCTGAAATTCGGACCCAAGGTTCAGCGTGATTTCTTGTCAAATGGGTTTTTTTGGGACTTTTGAAACATCACAAAAAAAAAGTTATAGCGAAAATGCCACGATGACCTGTTTGGAGCAGCGAAACCCTAGAATCCAAAGCTTTGATACCAAATGTTATGGAACCATCTCAAGAAAAGATAGAAAAGATAGATCAACGCCTTAGAATTCAGCCTCTTTGAGGGGGAAACCTCCTTTACATTACATAAATGAACAATTCTTGGATGATACAAATGAAAATACCTCCTTTCTATATATAGGAGTCTAAGGGGTCATAATGTAATCAGAGCTGACATAACAATAATAATGTAAGGGCACAATAAGAACAATAGTGGGCTTCTATGGGGCACAATAGTGACAATATGGGAACTACATGGGTACATCAATATAATAAGGGGGTTGTACTAATAACAATAAGGGGTTACACTAGTAGTATAGGGGCCTAACACTCCACCACCCCCACAGTTCAGCATGGTGAGTGCGATCAAGCTACCCATATTCAGAGGAGTAGGGAATGAGGATTCAAACCAGTTCTGGTTCGTGATAAGAGAAGTGTGGGAAGCACAAGGGGTCATAGATGACAACATTAAGAAGGCCACATTGGTGAGCATGCTACAGGATCATGCGATAACATGGTATATCAAGCATTCTAATGATCACCCAAATGCAGGAATCACGGAGATCCAAAATGCGCTGAACAGAGAATTTGGCCGGCCGAAATTAGAGACACACTCAATCATCAGATTTAAAGAAATCGCGATGCTTCAAGGTGAGACCCCCCTGGGATTTGGATCAGAGGCTGAAGAGTACGCACAACTATAGAATCTATGCTTGGAGATGTAGAGTTTGAATTAGGATAGGGCGCCACAGCCAGAGGCATGCGAAGAAGTGTGGTGAATAAAATGTAAAGGCCAGGGCCATGATAAAGACCATTGTCCAGTATCCGCAAAATACTTGGTAGGAGGGGGACCGATGCCATTGAGACTAGAAGCACAGGTAGGTCTGAGAAAAACGCCCCTGCTATGGTGTGTGATCTGTCAGATAGGAGGAATTCACACGATGGATAACTATCATCTATTGCAGAAGTATACACAGACTCCGCAACAACTATTTTGTAATTTATGTAGATTGGTGGGCTATGATGAGCATACTTGTTGTAGCTACGAGTTGATGATGGAACGGACCCCAACCTATAAAATACAGATAGAGACGTGAGGCCTCGACCCAGCTACGGGGATAGAATGCAGTGGATTTCAAGGGCAAGGTGGAGGACGAGGAGGAATAGGACCAGGAAGGGGCCGCAGATAGTTAATTTGTTACAATTGCGGAGGACTAGGGCACTGTGCTCGCGATTGTACCAACCTGACGAGAGTAAGCTATTCATACTGTGATCAATTTATTCATGAAATGGTAGATTTTCCTACGTTGATCACACAGATGTGCAAGGAAGGGGTACTCCTGTCTACCCAGACTCAAAATATTCAAATGATGAGGTCTGAACCACACGAAGAGGACCCAAATGTGAATATGGTGCTCAGAAGTGGCACGACCACAGGGGAAGATAAGGGGAAGCAGCCTGAGGAAGATACATGGGTTTGCATGGCTCCTACAAAGGAACTCGAGTTTGACTTGGAATGTGCAAAGGAGACGTTTATGGAAGCTAAGAAGAGATTCATGGAGGCCTCTACTTCAGGTAGTAAGGATCAACCATAGCCAGGAATGGATCCTTCTATGCTTACTACCTTTCTGGAGACATGCATGAAACTGATGCGCAACAATAAAGTAGTTAAAGGACTACAGGAGTTGATAAATAGGTGCACAAGGTCAGGGGAACCACACATAGTCTGGAAATTGGGAAAGCATGCATTGTGCATCAAGAGGGAAATGAGATTGTGATGCAGATTGGCGAATATGAGATGGATCAGGTAATCCTAGACCTGGGTTCGGATGCGAATGTGTTACCAAAGTAGACATGGGAATGCATGGGCAGGCTCACATTGCAGTGGTCCCCTATCAAGTTACAAATGGTGAACCAACAAAATATTTTTCCTATGGGGAGGTTGCAAGGGGTAACAATTGATATTGAAGGTGCGAGCACACAGATGGACTTTGAAGTGATAGAGATTGTTGATGACAGAAATCCTTATCCCGCGTTGCTAGTTATAGACTGGGCCACTAATATGAATGGAGTCATCAACTTGAAGAAGCGAAAGATGATATTCGAGAAAAAGTCCCTACGTGTAGTAGTTCCGCTAGACCTAGCCAAAGGAGCGCACTACACTAAACCGTGCGCGACGATGAGCTAGACTGTATCTACAATATAACTGCGCTAGATTAGGATTGGGTGAATTTGACTATAGATGAAAGGATCTCATGGGAGCGCATAGGTTCCTGCACCTCGGATTCAGACGAAGAAGAATGCTGAATTGCAACATGATGACTAGATCACTACATTTCGTAAAAACCCAGGCCTGAGATCTACCAACATATGATGGATTGACAACGGTGGATGAATTCTTGAGCAAGTTTGAGAGCGAAGTATTGGAACAATATTGGTTCAATGCATTGAAGTGGGCACTGTGTGTGACACTTGCGCGTTGGTGGGGAACACATCAAGGAAATTTTGAAAACTGCCACGGTTGCAGGAGGATGATGCGGCAATAATTTGGGAAACTAGAACTATGGATAGTAGATAAATACGATGGATGTGATGACTCGCACACGCACCTCACAAAATGGACCAAGGCCTATGGAGAAGAACCTTAGTAGGAATGGGTACACTTATTCTATCATACCCTGGATGTCATACCCATGAATTGGTATACCGAGACAGAACTCTAACATGGTATGGGCGAATGGCATGTCCTGCGTGAGGTATTTTTGTAAACATTCACATTTGAAGACCGATGGTTGGATACTGTTGATGACACACTGCAAGCCGTAAAAGCTGCCATCTTCAAAATACCACAGGAACCACAGGAACTAGTTCAACCAACATGGGCAACCTAGTTAAGTAGTGCCCTAGAATGTTATAATGTACAAGTAGAGGAGGATGATGACGACCCTCGGAATATTAATAATATAGAAATTGAAGGGTGTCACGAGGTTTGAGTACATCAATTGAGGATCTCGACATCACTATGCCACTAAAAACAAAGTAGGTAAACATTGGTACAGATGCAAAGCCGAAGTGCGTGACGCTTGGGGACTATTCAGACGATGCTATAGTAGATAAGGTCACTGAGTTACTTCACAAATATTAGGATTTGTTCCTAACCAAAATCATGGACTTAAATGGGATCATTGGCGACTTAGGAATGATGAAGATCACTCTGAAATTGAACGTGAAGCCAGTTAAGCAGCAAACTTACCATTTGAATCCGAAGTATAAAGAAAATGTTTGTGAAGAATTAGACAAAATGTTTGCAGCCGGAATTATTGAACCAATGGAAGAATCTGATTGGGTGAGTCCTATGGTAGTATAGGAGAAAAGACAGAGGGGTGAAATTAGAATCTATGTGGACCTTAGGAAGCTTAACGATGGCTATGTTCAGGATCCATTCCCAACACCATTTATAGATGAAGTATTGGAGAATTTTGGTGGATAAGAAGCTTACTCATTTACGGATGGCTTCTCAGGGTACCATTAGATCAAGATCACGCTGGAAGATAGGAGCAAGACAACCTTCGCTACTGATTGGCGCTGTTTCCAATACACCATTATGCCCTTTGGACTCAAGAACGCGCCAACGATATTTTCGCACGTAGTTGTGGCCGTGTTCAAGGAATACATCCACAAGTTCTTGGAGGTCTATCTGGATGACTGGACTGTATTTGGTTTAGCAAGCTTACGGTTGATGTTGGATACTTGTTGACGACACCAGATTACGCTGAATCTTAAAAAGTGCACCTTCCTCATCCCCTTTGGAAGTCTGATCAGCCATGTGGTCTGCAAACAAGGCTTGATGGTGGACCCTACAAAGATTTCCATTATTCTCAATCTGGAAGTGCCACAAAGTGTCAAACAACTATGCACTACTTTGGGGCACACTAGTTACTATAGAAAGTTTATTAAGAGCTATGCACAAATAACAATGCCAATGGAACAATTATTGAAAAAGGATGCTACATATTGTTGGTATGATGATTGTAAGAAGATTTTAGATGTTCTCAAGGAAAAAATGGCATCCGCTCCCATCTTGGTCTTCCCAAAATGGGACATCGAATTTTATGTGCATGTTGATGTGTCATGTGTCGTGTTGGGTGCTATACTTATGCAGGAAGGTGTGGAAGGCATGAATCACCCGATCACGTTCGCGAGTCAGTGGATGTCCAAAGTCGAAAAGAACTATTCTACCACTAAGCGCGAAGGATTGGAAATGTTATACATGCTCCAGAAATACTGCCACTATTTACTTGGTGGGCACTTCAAGATGTATACTAATCATTCCACATTGAAATACCTAGTGAGAAAGCCTGTGTTGGGGGGACGCATATGCAGATGGTTGTTACTGTTTCAATAATATGAATTTGAGGTCATTGTAAAGATGGGATGCCTAATGCAGGACTAGATCACTTATCATGAATTGAGATCGGTGAGGAGCCAAAATTTTTGGAGAAAGGACTACCTGATGCACAACTCTTTGTAGCACGTATCGTGGATGGCCACTTCAAAGATATAATCCATTTCTTAACCATAGGGACTGTAGCACAAGAATATTCAGTCTAACAGAAGAAGGAATTGGTGGTACGTGCGACAGACTTTTCTATCATCGCGGGGCACCTCTACAAAATGGGAAATGATGAGATATTATGAAGATATGTACCTGAATTTGAATGAGGACAGATCCTTGTAGAAGCACATGGGGGGGCTGTAGGAGGACACTATGCAGGATGGGCGATGACACAAAAGATTATTTTTGCTGAGCTATGGTGGCTAACCCTACATCAAGATTCGAAAGCATACTGTCAGGCCTGTGACATATGTCAACGGACTGGGAAACCATCACGAAGGGATGAGATGCCACTAAATCCACAAATGACGTTGCAGCCATTCAAAAAATGGGCAATAGACTTTGTGGGGCCAACCAAACCTCAAGGGAAGATGGGTGCACGCTACATCATTACCGCAACAGAGTACCTGACTCGATGGGTGGAAGCACAACTGGTTAAGGACTACATGGCCACCACAGCTGTGAAAGTTTTGTTCAATAATGTGTTGACATAGTTTGGATGCCCAAAAATTTTAATGAGTGACTGCGAAACACACTTTCTAAATGAAACTATCAGCGCACTCACCAAGGAGCTCCAGGTGTATCTTCAACAGAGTACGCTGTATGATCAACAAGCTAACGGGACGGTAGAAGCATTCAACAAGATTCTGGAGATTGTGCTGACCAAAGTATGTAACGCATAACGAAACGACTGCGATTTGTGCATACCTGGCGTATTATGGGCATATAGAGTCACGTGCAAGAAATTGAGGGGTCAGACACCTTGCAAGTTAGTTTATGGCATGGAAGCAGTCATGCCAATGGAATACATCGTACCCAATTTGTGGATAGTAGCGATGAGAGGCATGTCAGACCGTGAAGCCTTGGAAGAGAGGCTCGAGCAATTGGAAGAACTTGAGGAAGAATGGTTTCGTGCGCGAGAAAGCTTGGCATGATTGCCATATCAAGTTGTGCACCTTCAAGGTAAACGATTTAGTGTTACTGTATGACAATAAGTTTAAAAAATTTCCTAGCAAATTTAGAATGCATTGGTTGGGACAACATGTGGTAAAGGAGGTCACAGATGCAGGCACAGACTAGTTAGTCAAACTTAATGGAGAGCCCTTCCTAGGAAGAGTAAATGGCAGTCACCTGAAGCCCTACATGGGTAGGCTAGCTATCTAACTAACCGACCGAAGCACAGTCTTCGTGACCCGAGGAGCTAGATAGAGGTGCGAGACTATAAAAACACATACTAGAAGTCAAAATCACAGTGGAGAATCAAGTAAGATGTAGATGATTTCGAAGCAGAAAGGGAGAAATTCCATTTAACGGCAGCATGGTGAGTTGCAGACCTTCACGCTACACAGGCACAGTTCAATGGACTTCATGCAAGGATTGCCACACCAGCCGAGTGACTTAGGATGAGTCACGACGATTGTGTTGGGGGCCTGTTGGGAAACGGATCCCCCCGATAGCAGGTTTTTGGGCTTGTAGTCTGAGTTTGGTCAATGTAATGTAAAGACCCCGCGAAATTTGGGTGTGGAGAGTGAGAGTCTAGGGTTGTTTGCTCTAACATAATATAATTTAATGTCTGGTATGTTGGCTTACCCATGGTCCGCGGACCATGGAAGTGTATAAATAGAGCGAGGATCTAAGTGTAAAGGTAATTCTTAGCTTGGAGAAGTGATATGGGTTTTGAATACTAGATTTTCTTTGAGCTTGTAAGTCTGAGTGTTGGGTGGTAGTAGTAGTAGTAAGAGGCTCTGCAGCTGAGTGTGTAGAGGCCTGGTAGATTCTGTAGCTGTGTGTGTTAACCCCTGTAGCTAAGTGTGCAGGGCAGAGTTGGGAATGTACTATGACAAAGAATTAATAAAAGATAAGTTTATTTTTTAATATTCTGTGTCTATGCTTCTATTCTTTTATGCATCTCTTTACTGTTTATGATTATGCGCACTTGTTATGAATGTTGAATGGTTAATGAGAATGTTGGGCCCAAATAATTAAGTTAATATCTATAATAAAAGCTCAGTAAGGATTAAGGATCTAGACAACCAATCTTCGCATTAGTTACAGAGCTACGTGGAAGTAGTTTCATAAGTTGCGAAGATCAGATGGTTGCGTGGAGTTGCACAAGCGCGCATGTTTGGTTCGCGAGTTTTCTAGACTTCATCAAGACATCCCTAGGGTGTAGAAACTTGGTTCCAACACCCTCCCATACTACCTCCGATGAGACCTTAGTCTATGCATGACAAACTGTTGTCGAAAGGGCCGGTAGTTTTGGGATTTGTTTGGCTGGGTCAGGCCCCAACAAGCCAACAATGTACCACTGTCATAGGAACAATACTGCATGAACAAGAATAGTACTGCAGTGACAAGAATTATCCTCGTGTAATAGGAATGCTATTAATACTCTACAACAAGGTCAAAACATCTACTAGACTCATCACATCACCAAAAATACTCTTCAATAGAAGATTAGCAACAATATGACTTGCACCAATCGCTTCCAAACCCTTTTGTTAGTCACAAAAGAACAAGGACTGACTACTGGATACATCATTCAAGTTTCTAAAGAAAGAAAGACCCTTCATATAATAAGACATAAGTACCATACACTGTCATATAAGCAATATTTTGACCTCAAATAAAATCTATGTCAAGAAAGTAAGACTTTTCCATAACCACTTCACTGCAGAATATAAAAACATTTATAACTAACACATCAAGCAAACAATGATCGTATGCCAATAAAAACACAATATACTACCCAAATCATTTAAAACCCTTCTTGAATGCAACAATAGTGTATCATGCTTAGCACCAAGTTAAATATTAAACAAGAAACCTTTCTATTCCTGCAAAATTCCTTCCAGTAGTCATTGCAAAATCATGCCACATTAAGTGATCTCCATAGATATATATTGTCAACACAAATTCATTAGGGTGAAAGGATTTATCAAGTTAGACATTATTAGAATCAATCAAAGAGTGAGTCAGTTATTAAATTCCCTCTAGTTTATGAAATAAGAAATGATTTCATCATAGCAAATTAGTCCAATCACATCTAGCCTTTTAAGAGCATTCATTGGTCGATCCAAATCTTAAATGCTATGCTCTAGACAAATTTCATTTTGTCCCAACTTATTTCTACAATCCATATTTGTCAACTTACCACATTCATTCAAATATTTGAATCATCTATATCAATTCTAAGATTTGAATAAAATCAATGTATCAAAATAATTATGAACTTCCAGTATCCAAAACCAAGATAAACTACATAGGAATCAAGTATTCATTATAGAAAAGAGCGGTAAGTTTGTTCTATGCATTGGGCAGAGTAGAGGCAATGCAAGGATATGGAAACACAAGGTCCAATTCAAACATGTGTCATCATAGATCCATGAATATATAAACTCAAAGTAGAGTCGAATGTGTCAATGCAGAGACAAAAATGTATTACTACGAGAATAAACTCTAATTCCAATTCAATCGATCATTCCAGCACACCAGAATTCGTTGTATATTCAGATCGATTGTTTCAAGTCATTTTATCTCAACCGTTACATAGATATGAAACTTTTGAACGCTCAGAATTTCTGCACAAGGGCAAACATAACTCAAAAAATTACATTGGTGCAAATATCTTTCCAAACAAGGCTTGACTTCCAAACGATTTGACACTAAGATCATGAATTTCAATTCCTTTATAGATTTCTCCTTGGTTAATACCATAAGCGAGATCCATGGTATTGGTTTGACTATATCAAAATAAA
The DNA here is from genome assembly GCA_000404065.3 of Pinus taeda. Taxonomy (NCBI): domain Eukaryota; kingdom Viridiplantae; phylum Streptophyta; class Pinopsida; order Pinales; family Pinaceae; genus Pinus; species Pinus taeda. The sequence goes on from APFE030242128.1 coordinate 62,415, forward strand.
CCTTGGGCACACACAATGAAAAAAACAATAGTTAATTTAATTTGCATTCACTGAACCATAACCAAATTTTCAATGGTCGGTTGCCCCAATATATTTTTTTTGGTTTTATTTGGTCCAAAGAGGAATTTTATCCACCATTAATAACCAAATTCACAACCATAAAATACCACCATAAATAACACATTTAACCATAATGACTAAATCCATGAGAAATTTGTAACCATTCGGTCCAAAACTAGTTTGTAACACTTCATTAATTATTTTTAGTTTAACCTCACAAATATTTGGACCATACACATTGTAAAATGAATATATTAACAAAACACCATTGGACCACTTCATATCTAATTAATCAACTTGACATGGACCATCACATTAACCAATTAACCATTGGACTATCACATTAACCAATTCAATTCTGCCCCAGTACTATTCCTATGCAACCTGTAGTGTTCTTGTGAACACAATGGGTTTCCTGTGATGACTGTGGAGTTCCAGTGAAATCATCTTGGTTTCCATGAAAGATAACATAGAGCCATAATTCCAACAATATCCCCCTTTGGACTTGATGGTAACTTCATGTCCATATCCTCAGATTGTAGAAATGCTCCACTTGCAATGTTCGACACTGTAAATCCGATCTACATATGTGAAACAAGAAACTCTGCTTTAGGATATAATTCACATAACCATAATGGCCATGCTCCGCCTGAGCATACACTATACCTTGAAGTACATCCTTCCCATAAATATCAATGAGCCAAAGAAATAAGTATATGAAATAGCCAAAGATCCATACATCCAACAACAATTCATGATATCTCAATACTTCATTTCATCATCAATAAGTGTAACACATTTCAACAATAGCATATGATATCACATTTATTACAAGATAAACATATGAGAAATCATGGAAGACCTCCAACATCACAAGCAATTAAGCATATCGACCAATCATTAACGATGACAAACACACACACACACACACACACATATCTTCCAAAAATACACAATACATTTAAAAACCAATGTAAGAAGACATATCACGATAGAAATGAACTCATCATAATGAAATCAAGGAATCATATGAGATGCACTCCTTGAACCCGTTCCAATCAATAATCCTGAGACACTTAATAGATAAATACATCAAATCAATGATTTGCAATAAACCAACATTAGAACCATAATGCCAACAATGAGTTGTTGGAAAAACTTGAGAAGATTCCCCTGGACATGTCATATATTTTCCTAGACAAAACAACATAAAGAATCAACAATAAAAACAAATGAAATCATCATTTATGCAAGTCTCCCCCTAAGATTGTGTACCACTGATCCTATGGACCTACTAAACCTAAAGTTTGGTAGTCTATAGATATTTATTATATATAATAGACTACTGCGGGGACTATCTTTCCCTACTGTAAATTGAAAGAGAAGGAATTTGACTTCCTTTCTCTGGCTGGATTTTTCTTCAGAACATATAATTTGTCAGCATTTCTGTATCCTTTTTCTATAACTTTTTAGTGTCTTCTTCTATAATTTTGCATCTAGTTGATGTGAATACAATTACATCTCATTTATTAGCTATTTGACCTACACTTATAATGTTATCTTTTATCACATCAACTAATAATACATTACCTGATTTAGTATTCTTAATATCAAGATCAACATTACCTTTACCTAGTACTTTTGCAAATGAACTGTTTCCAAGAATAATCTTACCACTCTTACTTTTCCTAAGAGAGATAAATTTGCTCTTATTTCCAGATATGTGATGGGATCATCCACTATCTACATACCATTGACATTTTTCTTCAAATACGCATAGAGAAAGGCCACAACTTACTTGTTTCTCTACCTTCTACTTAATATGAGGAGTATTGGTGGATCGATATTTTTTAGGTCTTTTTATAAAAATATTGTTTTCTAGTTTCTTGCTTTGGAAGGAGTCTACATGTTGTCTGAATGGAATCATTGTCTTTTTCTTGCATTATTTTTCTACATGTACAAACTTATTACAATGATAACACCTTACATGACTAGAGAAGGGGGCAAGGGAGTCATAGTACTTCTGCTTCATATTTCTCTTATTGCAATCGAAAGATTTGTGAGAAAATACATTGCATGTAAAACAATACCCTTTAAAGAAACTTGAGTACCTGGGAATTGATGATCTTTCTATGTTGGAACCATTTTCCTAAGGTTTGAATAATCTACTTTTTCAATTTATTGCAATGTGTTCGTAGTTATGACATATAAGCATTCAAAATCATTGGTCAAGGGAGAGAATCAATTGTTATTTCTATTATTGGGAGCATGTGATTTCCTTTGAAAATTCACTTTCCTTGGTTGCTGGTATGGTTGGCTTCTTAATTCTTTGCCAAGATTCTTAGATATTTCTTTGTTGACTTCAAAATAAGCTTGAGAACTAGATTCTCCTTTAGCAGTTTCATGAAAACCAAGGCCCGATTTAATGGAGGAGGATCTTTGGCTATTAAGAAGTTTGTCCAATATCTTGGTACTATCATGGAATTTCAAATGTTGGTCTTTTTCTATTAATTTATCTTTTAGAATTCTTACCTTAACCTCCAATTTTTGTCATTGATCTTCTTTTTATATATTTCTTTGTCATTCATTCTTTAATCTTTCTTCCTTCTTCTACTTGCATTCTTAATTTGATATTCTCTTCCTTAAGCCCATTCTCTTGTTCTTCAAAGACTTGGAGCATCTCCTCAAATAGTTTTTTTTCACTTTTCAAGATCAGATTTGAGAGTGATGCTCTCAACTTCAATTTCTTCCGATAGTATCATTTTCTTTCATTAATTTGTTCAGTTTCTACTACAATATTTACTGATTTATCATGATCCCTATTTTCATATTCCTTTAACTTATTCTCAATTCTATTAATATTTTTTAAAAAAGAAGCAAATAATCTTCTAAGATTTATTACTTTGTAACACCCCACCTCACATTTAACCACTTTTACAACTCGCCGGGGTAAACATGAGCTGAGAGTTACTATGAAAGACCCAAAATCGAAGGTCGAGTTATGGAAATTGGGTTCATTTTGACAAAAACATTATGAAAAACTCAAGGACACATGATCACACTGACATCAAACAATATTTCCCTGGTGATCACTTTCCTTGAGCATAGGATACTCTTCAACCTAGCTTCATTTCCCAACCACATGCACTGTAATAACCCCTGGTTGATTTATGATGTAAATAAAAGTAAGAAAAAGGTCATGGGACATGTATTCTAAGCTGAATGTTGGTTAAAACATAGTGATGGGTATCACCCATGCTTAATTAATGGTTAAGGAAATTAGCAAAGGAAAAGAGGCATTAATTGACATTTTATTTATGAAATAAAGGAAAATAGGAGAAAGGGAAGGTGAAAGGTCACAAATTTCCATGCGAGGCCTAAATAATAAAAAGGATTTTGAGATCAGTTCACAACCTTTTGTTAGTTTTAGCTTGGAGATCTATTTTATTCTCTCATTCTCTCATACTCTTGCACACTTAGAAAAATTGGATCATCCTTGGAGCATGTTTGGATCACTCTAGTTTTTACTTGCATTGAGAAAGAAGGCAAGGGAAAGTAGGAAAGCACAAGGGAACATGTGGATCAACAACTACAACTGGATTCCCTTGCAGGTAGCAGGTTGCATGTGTGATTCCCTTGATGATTTATGATGCATGGGTTATGCATGTGGTTTTTTGGTTACGTGTTGTCATTGGCATGGAGGATTTCCTTATTTGATAGTGGGTTTATCCTTTCCTATAAAATCATGTTGTTGTGGTTTTTTCCATTTTATTTCTTCTTGATTGGTGCTCATAATTCCTTATGGTTGTGGGTTTGAAAAAATTCTCTAGAAGCCGTGTAACAACTTGGGTTTAGTTAATAGTCCTAGAGCCTTGGTTGGGGCAAACACTTTGGAGCCCTTGGTGGGTTGAGTTACTAGTCCTTGGAGCCTAGTCTGACAAATACTCTGGAGCCCTAGAAGGTTGTGGGTTGAATTACTAGTTCCTAGAGCCCTCAACAACTTGGGTAGAGATCGATATGGTTGGTGTTAGTGATGTACGGCAATGAGGTGGAATCACTCTTTGAGGGTTGAGGTGGTTTGATCCAACTTAAACAGAAACACAACAAATTATAGATATAACCATAAATATAGAGATGCAGTAGAAATAACACTTCATTTCATTAATATCAAGTACTGAAATAAGTTTACAAACAGAATGGGAATAAACTAGCTCGAACGATGGTAGCTTATCGCTGAGAAGATATTTTGTAGCTACATGCCTCTGAACTATGTTACAATGAGGAACGAAGGCCTATTTCTTATTGAGAAACAATGGAAAACTCTAAACATCGAAAAAACTAACCATATGAGATGAAGCACCAAAACTATGGGCCCCATTTGGGTAAATTGGTACATCAACTTACCGAGGTCATAACTTTGGCATACGATCCCTATTTGATGCACACAATACCTCATTAGAAAGATATATTTGTGGAATACAACTTTCACATGGAAAACATCAATTGAAAACTAATTTTTTCCCTAGTGTTTCCAAAAAAAAAAGTTTGTTTAGGGCCTCAAAATGGCTCTAGAAGTTCAGGACCCGAAAAAATGCCAACAACGGTAAATTGTGCTACAATTAAGTAAATTGAAGAATTGAAAAAGACCACGGTGGGGGTCAAAGTGGAATAGTAAGGTGGCCACCAAAATATACCTATATCAATCCGCCCCCCCCTTAGGAAGCAATGGTCCCCATTGTGCTGAGTGTCTCCATGAGATGGAGAAAATTCTACTAAACTTGGTCCTTGGTGAGCCACTTACCTTAGTGCATGAGTTTTCTAGCTTTGATAATCCGGTATAGTTGGATCTTCTGCTAGAAAATGTTCTTGATCTATGTGTCCATAATACGATACATTGTGGCCTATTCTATGCACTCTAGGTCTAACTTTGTTGGTGTGAGTTGTTCTGCAATGTCTAATGTGTGAAGTAATAGTGGGAGGTATGGTCGGAGGTGGTCCACATTGAACACTGCATGCAGGCCAAGGAACGAGGGATGTTGAGCTCAAAAACATTGTCTCCCACAACCTTGGTAATGGTGTAAGGACCATATCGGAGTGGTCTGAGCTTTCGATGGACTCTGATAAGGCGTTCTTTCTGCAAATGCAACCAAACTTTGTTGCCCACCTAAAATTTGTGTGGCACCTGATGTTGATCATGTCGCTACTTGTACTTGGAATTTGACTATTCCAAGATGTTGTGAACCTGATGGAAGTTGTGTTGGATACGTTTGATAAATATGGTATCTTCACCAGCCTTGGACAATACATGTGTGGATTCTATCTGTGTAGAGGCATGGCAATATCAATCAAACACAATGGTTGAAATCCTAGACCCACTTGAAAGGGACTGCGACCAATCGAGTTATGAAGAGATATGTTATAACTATGCTGCACACAGGGAAGATTCTCATCCAAGGTTTGTAGATGTTGGGATTTATACATGCGGAGTATGTGCAGTACCATCCTATTGGTGAACTCCATCTGGCCATTAGTTTGGGGATGGAAGGCAATCGACTTAGTGAGCTTGGTGTCCAATAGCGTCTAGAGGATTGACCAGAATGTGCTCAGGAACCTGCTATACTAATCTGACATAATGGTCTGTGAGATCCAAAAATGTACCCACAATCGTTCAAAGAAGAGTCTCGTAGTGTCCTCTACTATGATACTCTTCTTGTAGGCCGCTAATATAACCATCCTAGAAAATATATTCACGACCGCAAATACATAGTCATTACCATGCTTGGTAGAAGGGAGGCTAGACATATAGTCCATGGATATGGATTCCCACAGTTGGCTAAAAGTAGGTAGAGGAGTGTATAAGCCTTGCTTCCTGATGGTTGGCTTGGCGATGGTGCATGCATTGTAGGATCTGATATATTTCTCAACATTGAGTCAAAGTTTTGGCCAATAAAATTACTTTTGTAGTACAACGACAATTTTCTCAACACCAAAGTGTCGTGTGACCCAACTGTAGTGCACCTCCCAAATCAGCTTGGTACGCTCACTTGAAGGAACACAAAGGTGGCTGAGGTAGCATAAAAATGTGTCCCAGAGGTGGAAATCAAGAATTTTCTTTCCATCTACTAAAATCTAGTATGTGGAGGTGAACTCTGGATCATTTTTGTATAGTTGTGGCTATCTAGAGGTCTCATGGCCATAAGAGTTGAGAAGAGTAGTCAGTGTTGCAACTAAGGGTTGGTTGAGATATTCTGCAACATGATTGGCGCTACCCTTTTTTTATTTAATGTTCAAGTGGAATTTTTGCAGATATGTAGATCACTTCTGATGGAAATCATTCTGCAACTCCCCTTGTGTCTGTATAAACTAAAGAGGTTAGTGATTGGTGTGGATGATATTCTCCTTTCCCAGAATGTAATGCTTCCATTATGAGCAAGCCTGCATGATGGACTACATCTATTTATCGTAGGTGGCATACTTTCGAATTGTATCAAAAATTGTCTCACTATGATAGGCCACTAGATGCCCATGCTGGGTGAGGACTGCACCAATAACATAGTTAGAGGCATCTCTCTCAATTTCAAACAATTGTTGCAATTTTGGCAATGTGAGTACCAGTGTAGAGTAGTGACGGTGCTTCAAATCAACGAACTCCTTCTATTGGGACTCAAACCAAGAAAAAATTTCTTTCACCTCACCTTTAGTAATATGACTCAAAGGCCAAGAGATTTGGGAGAATCCCAACATGAATCTCTGATAAAAAATCTAAAGTTTCAAATCCTTTTATATGTTGAAGGTTCATATTTAAATCAAATTGTGCCTTCTCTATATTTTTCTTTAGGGTTACTACTCCCTCTTGTAGTTTCTCACACTCATTGTTTTATCTTTCATTTGTTGTAATAGAACGTCCTCCACCTTCTTGGCTTCTTCTAGTTAAAATTTTAGCTTGACAAGCTCTTTTGAATTAGAGTCGTCTTTTACATACTTTAACAAAATATGTTTTTGCTTCTTATTCTTCTATTCGAGTCTCCCTATTTCCTCTAGGGAAGTAATCAAATCCCCCTTAAGGTGTACCTCACCTAATTCTTCTTCTTCATATTCATTAAATTCTTCTTCCAAGTTTTCTAGGGCTATGAGAATAAACTATCTAGCTCCATTTTCACCTAAGGATTCACTTAAACTTTCAGATGTACTACTACCTCCTTGTGCATAGAAACTCTTCTTTTTTTTTTAAATATCTTTCTGCATTTTGTTAAATTTGTTCTTTTCTTTCCCCTTAACAATGCTTTCTTCTTTCTTGTATGGACAATTTGAGAAATAATTCCTCACTCTTCCATACTTAAAACGTTTAAATGGGAGTTTTCCATTGTACTTGCGTGTACCTTTCTTCAATATTCTAATTAAATTTGCTTCTTCTTTGTCAGATTTTGAGTATGAACATTCCTTGAATTTTGTAGACTTTTCTGCTTTGAAATTTTCATCTTTGCTAGTTGAATTTCCTTTTAAAATTCTCATCACGTAAGTTTCCAAAGAACCAAGTAGTTGATCCATGTTTAGTGTCTCAAAATTAGTTTTTTTTCTATAACTGAAACCCTAAGATTAAACTTTTAAGGTAATGACATTAACAACTTCATATACTATTATAAAGAACTTAATAATATCTTCATCTTCATTCATTTTTAATTTCTCAAACTGCATTTTAGATACTTGCAATTTGGCCATCTTTACTTTGGTATCTCATTCATGAATACTTTGCAGTTTATCCCATATTTCTTTAGATGTTTTACAATTAATTACCTTATTATGATTCACTTAATCCACTAAGAAGTGAATTCATAACTATTGCATTAGTTGCGAATTCTAGTTTTTCATATTTTTCACTACGCATTTTCTTTGGTTCTTCATAGCCCATCAACACAACAACCCAAATTTTTACTCCAAGAGACATCACATATGTTTCCATTATCACTTTCCAAAATGCATATTTTGTGCCATTAGACAAAGGGGCTTTGTTTGTTGTGCATCTTTCCTCACTAGTCAATTCTAATGATTTACAACCTCCTTCTAGTTGTTAACCTAATGCTAAAGGAATTGACTTTGATACCAATTGATAAATACTTGGAAATTAGTTGGGGGGGGGGGGGGGGTGTGGGGGGGGTTAGTAATTGTGTTTTTTCAATTATTTAGCTCAAATCAATTTCCCTTTTCAAATGTCTTATTTTATAGCTAACTTTCTTATGTATATGTTTATTTATTAATTATTTCTTTTGTAGTTACCGGAGAGAGACATTTGAATATATATAAATTCAAAAGCATTCACATAAGTGCGACATTAAAAATAAACACGTGAAGACATCAGATATAAGTGGAAACCCATAAATGGAGAAAACCAAAAAAATTTGGTTGAAAGTGATGTGAAGGCAAGCTCCTACTCCCCTGTTAGATAAAATTTCTATAGTCTCCAACCTATAGGAGGCTACTACCTCAATTTGCTTGCAAGCTCCAACTTGCAAGGAAGCTTCAACTCCCATAAACTTTATGCAGGCTACAACTCACATGAGGCTTACACCTCAACAAGATACAACTTCTTCTTTATCAAACTACAACTTGAAATGAGACTATAATCTCCCAATCATATTACAAATTAGATTTGTTGGTTACATGGACTTTGTCTCTATTCTAAATTAATTTATGTCCTCTTTTCTCCTGCTTATCCTTTTTTCTCCTCTTCTTCAAGTCAACTTCAATTCTACTACTCTTTCTCTTCCTTTTTTCTCCTTTTGAGGCTTATTCCATAATTCACTCATGCAAATTCTCAATAAACAAAAGTTTCTTTTTCATTCAGCATGGCATCTTTTATATACAAATAATTTTTGACTATTTGTATTCCATGCAAGAATTCAAATTGAAGAGTTATCGCTTGGCCTTCTAGAGTTGTTCATAATTTACCCCTTCATTTACAAATCTAAAATTCAGTTCAAGAATTTTGTAATATTAAGAAGATCTGAAATAATATAAGCTGGATTTGAAATGTAAATTCAACATATAATATTCAATAAAAGTATCAAGTTCTCTAAACATTGTTCCTAAACTCTCATGTGCAATGTATTTAATTTGTTTATAATATATGTATTGTAACAATAGATCAACCTTCATTTTATGAGCCTCACACAACATTGCGTCAACCTTACTTAAATATTATTTTTCAACAATAGTCAACCTTTGCACATGACATCACTTAATCAACCTTTACACAACATTGTACTTTAATAAGTCTTTAACAAATAACAATCAACAATAACATCAAGTCAGCCTTAACATCAAGAAAAAAATTTCACACCAACATAAAACTTAACATCAATCAAAATAACCCATAACTATTTGACATCAACACCAACATTTCCAATAGAGCTAACTGTATCTTTCCTTTTGCACTAGTAGGTCCTTGCAACTTCTCTCCCATGGTTTCGTTTATTTTATGTGTATAGGTCTCCCTTTGGTTGCTTGTATGAGGTAATGTTGCCTCATTTCCATTCAAAAGAGAATTTAGGTTATGCTATTCTCCTTCACCTCTCTCCATATTTATGATACTGACAGTTGGTTGTCCATATTTATCATCACTGTGACCTGCAACCATACATGCACTATTAGTTTTAAAAATATGAGGCTCTTGAGTCTCTGTTGATGGTTTAAGAAGAAATTATTCATGTTGTTTTCCATTTTCCACAGAATCTATGAGTCTCTCATTTAGTCCCTTATCAATATCTTCACTTGCATCATCATCCTCTCCAAGGATACTTCTTGTTCTGATTCATAATAGTGAACTTCTTCCTCACTACAACAAATTAGGCAATTTGCACAAGATATAGCACTAGACTTTAGTGAATATTTTTACAAATGGGATGAGAAACCTGGCACTAAATCTAGTACTATTGTACATTTTTCAAAGCATCCTCTTTTTCAGCATATTTTTCATCCTTTTTTATTCCATATTTTGCATCCTTTTTTGCATCAAATTTTGCACTAGGATTTGCATATGGCTTTATGATAGATTTTTCTTCTAGTTTTTTGCCATTTTTTGCATTTATTATTTCGTTGTTTTCTACTTATTATTTTGTGCCATATTTTCTCTGATTTTTGTGACATCATTTGCATCAAGTTTTACACCATCTTTTGCATCCGATTTAGTGCCTTTTCTGCATCTAGTTTGTGCTAGTTTTTGCAAGTAATCTTACGCCAATTTTTGCATCTAGTATTATGGCAGTTTTGCCTCTAAATTTGTACATGTTTTTTCATATGGTTTTGAACCATTTGTTTCCTATTTTTCCACCAATTTTTGCATGCAATTTTTCACCATATGTTGAATCTAATTGCGCACCAAATTTTTCACCCATTTTTTTTCTCATTTTTGCATCTTTTTTTGCACCAATTTTTGCATCCACATTTGTGTTTGATTTGCCTCCCTTTTTTGCATCCTATTTTGCACCATATTTTTCATATAATTTGCATCATTTGTTGCATCCAATTTTGCATTGTTTTTACCGCCATTTCTTGCATCTAATTTTCCATCCTTTTGAGCATCCAAAATTTCATCTAGATTTATATCCTATGTTGAGCCATATGTTTTGTCCACCTTTGCATCCCATTTTGTGTCTAATGTTATGTTCAATTTTCAGCCATTTTTAACGTCGAATTTTGTGTTTGTTTTTGTAATAATTTTTGCATCACTTTTTGCACCTCATTTTGCAACCAACATTGCATCTCAATTTGCATCTAATTTTGATATTCAATTTTGCATAGTTTTTTACATCCACTTTTGCATCCAATTTTGAATCCTTTTTGGTGTCTAATTTTTCATCCCTTTTTGCATCCAAATTTGTATCATTTTCTCTGCCTCATTTTGTGTTGGCATTTGCATCTCATTTTGTACCTAGGTTTGAGTTTGAATTTTCATCTAGTTATTCATCATTTTTGGCATCTAATATGGTGTCCTTGGTTTCACCTTATTTTTGGACTCATTTTGCATATTGTTTTGTGTATTTTTTTACATCCTTTTTTGTGCCTAGTTTTACGCCATTCTTTGCATCCTCATTTGACATCTAAATTTGCATCTTTTCTTTTCTTCTTTTTAGCACCCAACTTGACATCTCCTTCTTCCTCCAATTTTAATTCTATTTGTTTGTACTTATTTACATCTAGTTTGGTGTCCATTTTTTCATCCTCCTTTGCACCCCATTTGGTATCCTTATGTATGCCTTATTTTGTTCCCTTCTTTGTGTCTACTGTTGCACCATTGTTTTCCTAGTTTAAAACACCTTTTTGTGTCCTTGTTTACATATTGTTTTGATTCCTAGTTTAACAACCAATTCTACACCCAATTTTGCATGAATGTTTATATCCACATTTGGCTTCTTGTTTAGAGTGTAATTTTATTTCCATTTATGACCCCATTTATAGGTTCATTTTAGTAATTTCAATTACATAGTGAAATATATTACAGTTTCTAAATATCATTAAGGAAGATATCACAATTCTAATTGATAAAATAGTGTTTGTAAAGAAATATAAGGGAAATTGAAAACATCCATCCAAAAAATAACACTTTCATCATATATAATAATTATATGACTACCAAATCAACACTTATCAAATATATCATTATTCCAAGGTAAATTCACAACATCCATCCAAAATTAGTAATATCATCGTACATAATGATTCTCCATCAAAATACATTGACAATTTTCAACACATAGATAAAGTAACAATATAATAATGATAATATCATCATCATATTTAATCAAATCAACTAAAATTCAATATATGATTAAAAATCAAAGTGTTTCATAGATATCGTTATCCTCAGATAAATTCACAACATCCATCTAAAAATAGGAATCTCGAGGATCATCAAGATATCACTGGCTAGCACCACCAAGATCATAGTCAAGATCATCCTCATGATCATTGTCACAATCATCATCCTAACCATCCTAATCATCCTCATCCACCCTAATCACCATGGCTATCACTATCCTCATCATCATCATCTCCTATATCCTACGTATGCTCAACATAGTTAGGATCATCATCTCTGTGATCATTACCTGTAACATTCTGGAAAAAAATAAACATTACTTGTTCGTATTAATTCCATAGAACAATGAATATTTTTGTTACAATTCTAACCATAAAATGAGGTAGGATATCATAACATATAATATCACTAAAAATAACATGAAAATATGTTTTAAGATATATTGGAGATCCAACTAAGATTACACTTGTAATTCATATTAAGTGGTAGAAGAAATTTTTAATGCATATGAAGTAAGTACCAAATTATTCTTCATATCCTATTGTGAATGTTTCTTATGATGTCCATGCACCATTGGTAAATTAAGAGTGACTAGAAGCTACACTTCAAATTACAATTGTAATTTGGATTAGCAATGGAAGAAACTTTAACAAAAAAACATTGTCACGTGAAAAAGTAAATTCCTTTTAATGAAAAATAAGTCAAATTTTAATATGAATGTCACATGAAATATTGAGTTTATTTTAATGCATGTACTTTTCACTATGACATAATGTATCCTAATTTTTTTCATGAACAAATGCTGGCAAATAATTATTTCATTATATCCATTATCATACTAAATCCATTATGCCTAGTGATGACAGTGATTCAATTTTATTTGTTTTGAACTCCCCAAATTATAATGAAAAAGAGAAGTAAAATTTTGATTTCAATTTATCTATAAATCAAATTTACTTTGAAATTCCTAAGAAATACAAATTTTTAAAATATATTGTTTATGATTTTAGCACTATATACAATATATGTAATGATGTAAGTGGGGGGATTTCAACTAGACTAGGTTTAGGTGGAGTGAAGGGTAAGGTAAGGTGGGAATTCAAAAAAAAAAAACTTTGGAAGAAAAATATCCCTTGCCTTGTAGTGGTGGTCAGAATTGAAAAACATGGAAATAGAGTTTGAAAGGTGCTAACAAGAATTGACAAAGGTTAGCGGAGCTCGACTTGTGAGAATGAGGTCTCTAGTTCAAGGATTTATGTAAATTTGTAGAACATTTCCTTAAGGTAATCTTTTTCATATGAAATTTGACTATGTAGGCCCTATTGGAAACATGAATATGGAAATGTGATAATGCATTTAAGAGTAATGACCACACAAATATTTATGACTATATTCAACAACAAAAAATTAGATATTAGAAAAACTAAATAGAAGGAGTCTTTAAGACATAACAATCATGTATTTAAATGCCCCAAAATAACTAGAATAGGAAAGTGGCATTAAAATTCTATATTTTCTCATAAGGAAAGGACAATGATGCATCTGTTTTGGCCTTGATTTGAATCCCAAGTATTTTTGTATGACGTTGACTCAAAATGTGGGGGTCTACTTAAGCGCCCTCTACTATGGAAACTTGAAAGTTGTCTTAGGAGGCAATTGGATAATTAGGATACATGGTAAAGAAATTTGAAACATATAACTCACTAGCATTTATTTTTCAAGGAATAAAAGGTGCAAAATGATGTTGATTGAAGGATCCATCACAGACTATTAGGGGAATATTCAGCCTTTAGTACTAAACTAGAGATCAGTTCACAACTAAGTTTCTTATTTTCGAGAAAGATGTAGACACCTTGGATATTAGAGCTAAATATGACTTGTTGGCATTCCTCATCTAGTTGGGAAGGGAACCCATCAAAGATAATGATTGGCTCTAGATGCCATAGTGTAAACTATAGCCTTTTTAGTGCAATAAAGGAATCATTTTTAGAATTAACAAAAGGACTAAGATGATGGCACAAATTATGAAGATCACCACTAATTTCACAATTTTCAATCTCAATGTCACCACACACATCTCCTGATGTATTCAATACTCTTATTCCATCAAAATATGATGAATTTACTTTGTAAGAAAATCAAATTAACTAGATCAATAGTACAACTCAAAGATAAGTTTATTGGTATCACAATACGCTATCAACAATGTATAATTAATGGTATCATCACCATGATTTGTGCAAATATTATGCATGTCATTATTTATATTTCAACAATATTTGAAGGAAACAAATTGATAATTATCTTACTTAAAGAGAATTCATAACATTTCCCCTGTAGATTGAAATGAAATTCTCTCTCCAAATCATTCTTTCAAATTAAAGTTTCCCTCTCTTCAGAGGGACTTCAAGTTAAATTATTCTACAAAGAAAATAGAGTTTGATCTAATAAATAATTACAGAAAATTTAGTAAAATAGTATACTTCCATGGTAGGAAGAGAGTATTATGGAAAAATAATTTGTATCACTACTCCTATAAAACCAACTGCTACCTACATTTTGGTATTGTTTCTAGAGCCTTATCAACATTCCATTCCCATGAATTGATATCACAATTTATCCCTATGTTTACATGAAAATGAGTCTAATTCAAAAAATACAGTGAATCAATTCTTCATTTTGCATTTTCTCAAGAATACCATAACAATGGCTATAGATATTTAACATGGGAGAGTGGGGGAAAGGGAAGACCCGCCCTCCAATAATCTAAGGCAATCATCAATTTATGAACATATAAATCCCATGTAAATAAGCTAACAAGGAAATACAATCCGTTTTGTAGTTGGCAATGGTAACCAGAGAAAAAATATCATAAAAAAATATAGTCTAAATATGAAAACTGGCATGCCATAATGATACCATGTCAATATTCAGTAGTCAAGGAAAACATTATATCACAAGAAGCTAAACATATTAGCATTAGATTGAAAGTGAGACACACAATTTACCCAATTAAATTTATTTTGTTTCCGAGGAAGTAAAACAACCTACCTCTTAGCCCAAGGGATAGAGTGAAATTATTGGTACCAGGCTAACCCATAGGTATGCTCAATCAAGAATTCGCAAGACTCAAAGCCAATAAAAAAACTATTCATAGACACAAAGTGATCACATCAATATTTATGAAGGAATTATATCTCGTCATGTCACTAGTGGGGACTTGAACCTGGATGGGGAATATAATAACCATTCTACCCAACCACCTAAGATAACCCCAATTGACTTTTCCAATTACAACATGCCATAAAAATAAACCAAATGCCTAAATGTGTTATTTAGGAAAGATCAAAGATTGGCAAGTCCATCAAGTTGTGGTCTAGTGGCAAGTTAGAATATTCACCACAGTGATGACCCATGTTGAAAGCCTAGTGAGCATGATTGTTGTGATAATCCAATTGAATGGGATTTTTTAAGGTGTTATGTCCTACTAATATATCAAACATGAACAACATAATTGTAATAATGTAGTTGGCTAAATCTTTGTGAGGTGTTAAGTCATGTTTGTCAATGTACATACACAGTTGTAAGTTAATTTAGATAAATCATTAAATGATCAGTTGGTATAACTACCAACTATCCTTTTTAAATGTTGGATTCCTCCAAATTTGCTAAAAATAGAGTCTCCCTTTGTATTTCAGACACAACAGATCTAATAAATTTAGTGACTCTAATGTTTCTTCAATATTTTTTGAGGGTTTGTTAATTTTATGAGTCATGTTGTTTAAGACCATTATGCTCCTACTGCATCTGGTTTGGCTTTACATGGTACCAGAGCTAAAAGGAATAATCTTCCTCCATCTTGTTGTGTTATGTTGACTTTGCATTTTGGACATTTCTAGGCTTCCATTCTTTGGGCATATTTTCCTTTTATCCTTACTGCAGGATTTTCAACTCTTCTTCCTATGTGTGAGTGTCATAATGCTTTCCCCCAATGTGTTTTTCAACATCTAATATCAATAAGATCATTATGGTGATAACCACCTTGGGAATTTTCCCCCCATAACCATTTTTTATGAACCTTTTATCACATAAACGTTGTAAATTATTTTTTTGTGGAGCTAATTTTTTGGGGGTCTGAATACATATTTGTAAAATGAAGTGTCTGTTGATTTATGTTATATGCTATTGAAAAGTGCCTATATTTGATAAATTTTTGATGGTTATTTGTCTCTTATTTATTCTTTCATTCTCTTACTATGGAAAATAAGTTGGCTCTGCCTATTTTAACTCCTCACACCTACTTCAGCTGAAAATCTGCAATAGTTGTTTTATAGTGGAGTAAGGACCTATATAGATTTACTATTAGTACAAAAAGAAAGAACCCACAAAAATATTGAAAAAAATAAATGGCATAACATTTTTATCATGCATTAGGTTAATAAGTCTTGCTCTTTGTAACACACCTTTTAAAATTCAGGAATCTATGATAAGGACTTGGTTAAATAAGATGACAATATGAGAATATAGTGTAGAAGATCATCAACTATAAGTAAGATTACCTAATATCTTATGGATAGTTGGAAATAGAATTTTTTGTTTTATTATGAGTTTCTAACATCATACCTCTACACAAAACCCTAACAAGGATTACATGTTGTCACTACATTTTATAATAGTGCCCACACACCAAAACTACTGAAGTGACTAGGTTTTTGTGTCAGACAAAAGAATGTATTAATATTCAACATGGTATCTGGAGCCACCAGTCACCCTTTTATTGAATTGTTTCCCCCTACCCTTAACCCAATAAAACTCTAGTTGGAACTTTTAGTCTGATATAAAATTGCCATTTCAATTGCAAACTGAAATCTTAAACTAATTCCAAGGCTCTGAATCTGCCTAAATAATCAAAATTATAGTTTGACCAATGCAATCTAGTTTTTTACAAATTCTTCTTCCATTGTATTTTGGAAGAGACACAATGTTTTTGAGTGCCCCATATAAAATTTCTTAATATTCTAAACCCTAAACATGACCATTTTCTTTAACACATCTTTTTCTTACTTATGTTATATTTCACATGGTTTTGATATACTCTGTTCTAACATAGGAATTCTGGTCTAACTACAATTGAGAGAAATATCCTTGTCTAGAAAATTTTAGTCCTCCATGAAACTAATTAGGGATTTGTTGGAAACTAGATCACTACTGAGAGGGGTGTGTTTCCGGGAAAACTAGTGTCTATTCAGATCTACTGGTAGCTATCTTAGAAACAAACAATTCAAAGCAACTTGTGTTTTCCTTTATGGATGATAGATAAGAGAGAAGCAGAGAGCACCAACCTCAGTCTTTCGCTTGGGTCCTTGTTTGTTTTATCTCTCCTTTGATAGAGCTTTAGCCACTCCTTTCTCACTTGTACCACTTCAAAGAACACCTGTAGAGTCAAAGCAGCAAAATACCATCAAAGCAAAAAGATCTATGATACCATAAACAATGTAGCATTAGATGTACATTAACCATACAAATGCATACACAAATACAAGATTCAAAAATAAGCAAGCATATGGAAGAAAACTCAAATAGCTTTATTGATAGAAGTAGAAGAGAGGATTACAACACAACTGTCTGATCCAGTGCCATCCTCCCAACATGAAAGCCCTCCTCACCTGAAAATCTATATCACCCAACAATACAATGCCTCAAAGAGAAACCAACAACACTTCCTTACAAATTACAAAATTCCAGCCTCTGGATCTCTAGGATGATGGATCCATATATAGATGTTTGTAGATGGGTGAGTCAGCTTATGGGTTTTTTATTAGTGTCATTTCACTAATAGTTCTTGGTTCCACTTGGAGATTTCATGATCTCTTACTCATCCCTGGGCGAATTCAAAGAGGAAAGTGTCATATGAGTAGCTTCTAGAAGATTCTCTGAGTTTCCACCTAGCAAAATGCCTCTGCCATTTGTCTGCTCTCGCTCATCGCACCCTACAGAAGGGCTTTTCAGTATGCATCGCACTCCTTGTGTGTAATTGGTGAGATGCATCACACCGTTAGCGCTGAGCAGTCTGTATGGTCCAGTTTTGACTAGTTCAGAGTAGTTTTTCAGGGAGAACTTCTGGGAAATGATGTAATCAGTTGACCTTGACCCTTTAGGGTTTGAAACAACACTTTTATGGGTTTGAAAGCCCTTGTTTTATCGACATATGTGATTGGGGTTGCAGTGCCAAAATATGTCTATAACAGTTGCCCCCTAAAGCATGATGTCATAAATCTTCTGATGTCGAGTGAAATGCTTTATCATGATCTGAGGTTTTTCGAACTAGAAGGCGACCTGTAATAAGATACAATACAATACTTTATCTTCATAATATTTTCATGATCTAGCTAAGGTGGGCATTCCCATGCTCAGCTTTATAAATTCATTTTCATGTACATAGGACAGACAATCGTCTGTGTGGCAGACTGATGATTTTGGTAGAGCCATCATCCCTTAGCTTGGATGATTATCTGTGCATCTATGGAGTACATTTGATGTATTTATTTTCCTGAATATATCGCAGCCCGGATGGATGAAACTAAATCCTGCGTCTTCAAACTCATTCAGTCTTCACCCGATGTACAAGTCGATCCATGTGAAAAGATGTTCTGATGTCAAACATGGAAAGACATCGCCTGATTACTAGCCAATGATGTAAGTTGTTAACAGGAGCGAGAGGAATCACCGATAATGATAATGACCCTCATGGTACTACAATAAAATTTCGCGTGGTGTGAATACATGAGTCAATGTCAAACACCACACAAAATATTTCGGTCGAAGGCCATTGATGTAAACCTGTCACTGGAAGTGAGAAACTTTCCATTGAGGCATGCAAGCTTCAAAGTACTGAAAGGGTTGTTCCTAAGTCAACTTCTTGGATAATGAGCTGATGTCGACAAGAAGTGAGCCATTATAGGAGGGCCTTAATGAATCCCACATCTACGACATGGAACGGAGCATATGATTTTGTGGAGGTGAAAATGATCTGATGATACAAGGTTTAGGTTGGCAGTAATGAAAGAATGGAGCGTGAATGTATTTCAGTGGATGAGGTGTTAGCTGGGTTGGTGAATTCTCTGAGTGACTTCTCTTGAACATATCAATGACACTGAAATGGATTGGTAGCATTAACCCGAAAAATGGATGGTACGGAGGACCAATGGGGATATGACCGATGAACAGAATAACCCAACCCGACTCAATCATGGTGACGGAGTAAAAGTGTCATGTTCAAGAGCGACTTGCTACCAATGAAGTTCTTCAAGTTTTCTTCCCTTTTTCCCCAGTCATTGCTGAATAGTACCTCTTTATTTTTTTCAAGCTTGAGGAGGATAACATATGCTTGTTCTATAATTTGCCCTTCGGGCAAACCTATCGCTATGTTTTAGCGAGCCTAGTGACAGTGAAGTTCACTCTTTCCTGGATGAACAAGTATGTCGCTATTGTTTTAACGAGTTTAACGACAAAGATAACTCGGTCCTTTTCATGTTTAGAGAGTTTGAAAAGAGATGAAAAGGAAACTCCAGTAGTCATTTTTCGTGGTATAATCCCTTAAGTCTGAAAAAGTATAAAATAATACGAAAGGGATGACTTTTCGATAGTTTTAGCGAGCCGAACAAGACAAGCGCTTGATATTTTTGTGTAATGATCCCTTAGGTCCAAAAAGATTAAATTATAGAGGAGGGATGGTGCTTTCCTTTACTTTAACGAGCTGGAAAGGCTAGTAGCTCAACAATATTTTCATATTTTATGAGTCTAAAAAGAGCTTAAAATAGACTTGTTTTTTGAGGAATGAGTGATGTATTGGGGTAGCAACTGGTTCCAGGTAAGTTTGGAACTTCACAAGCATGGCAGTGTAAAGAGGGTGGCTAACAGGATCACTCATCGAAGTTGTTCCTCAAGAAGGTAAACAATCAAGTGGAGGCATATGATCAGCTAAAATAGTGGAGGTGATGGTAAGAACATGACCAAGGCTCAAAAGGCTGATAGTAATGCGATCACAAAGGTTATTTACCGAAAGGTGGGTTTATTTTTTACTGAGCTTGAACCTTATGTCAACATGTGCTCAGTGCTAGGTTTATTTTTTAACGAGCTTGAACTTCGCAGAAACATTTCTCGTAATGATAGTCAGAGATGTTCAATTCACCATTAACATTATGTTCTTTTGACGGTCATACTACCTGTTCAATTTCTCCATCAAATTGATTAGAAATGTAAATGCATTATTGAAAAATGAGTTAAAAACCAACATCTTACTTGAATTACGTGAACAGTAACATAAAAGTAGGTTTACCCCTCATTTTTACCATTTCATTCAAATTTGGGATTGTTGGAGCTCAGGGGGTTTTTTCTCTCTCAATTTTCATCAGCTGATTCTAGGAGATTCTGTGGACTATTTTCAACACCGTCTAGACTAGGTAGGAGCTAACCATGAGCTCCTCAATTGCATTCTTTCCTTTTCTGATTCTGAGCAACTTTTCCTATTTTTCTGGACCTCAGGGGTTTGAACAATTTGTTCTCTCCCCATCGCACCTAGTATACATTGAAAGGTGCGATGCATATTGAGCTGGCCATTGACTAGTTAGTATGCATCCCACCCTGTACACAACTAGGGTGCGATGGGCGCAGGGAGGAAAGTTTATACACTATTTTTTCATGGAAAGTTTGCCTATTTTTGCCCAAATCAAGATCCTAATTCTTCTCTTGTTTGTTTTTCAGAGATTCATTGTATCAAGATGGTCGTTACATGGCATGAACGTGATCATGAAGAAGAGGATATGATTTCCTTACATGATCCGGGTATGGTTACTACATTGCGAAACTGTGGCTTTCTCAAATTTTTCCGCATATCCATCATGAGGCAACAAATCAATTTGTTGCAATATATTCTCGATGCATGGGATCCTACGAACCAAGTGTTCCAGATTAGAGGTAAATCCATCCCTTTGACAGTTGAGGATGTCTACTTTTTGACTGGGTTATCGAGGCATGGCACCCCTCTCTCATTATCAAGATCTGCCCGTGGGGGTGAATCTGTGAGGGATTATATTCATCAGTTTTGTAGAGATGGATCTCAGCTGAGCAGGGACGGTAAGATCAATATCCAAGATGTCACTGACTAGTCCTTGAGGACTATTTTATTCACCTTGCTAGATTGGCTGGTAGCGCGGCTCTTCATTTGGCCAACAAGTCCTATATGCAGTATGACTTGGAATGCCTTGGACCAAAGGTATTCAACTAGTGTGATGCAGTACTTCTGGTTATAAAAGAAAAAATTTCCAAGATGAAGAATTGAAGATCCAAGAACTTTGGTTATCGTTCCATTCTTACCTATTTTTCCTTGGAGAGGATACCACTGATGTAGCCACAGTACATTTCACTTGGACTGCCAGCGCCGAGGGAACCACGGATGCAGAGATGGGTCAATCTCATGGCGAGACATGCTATTCAGTTGCAGATTTCATTCTCTGATGCCTTCTTTGAGTGGTTCAACCGCCAGGAGATGGTCTTCGTCGAGTATCCATATGTTGGGATGGACTTCCAAGGTGACTCGGATTGGGTGTTGCTGGCTGGCGAGCAGTGGGGTGTTATAGGTAAAAATATCTGACCATATCTCTATTTATTGCTTTTATAATGTTCTCATGCTTTAAATGTTACCAAGACTAATCAAACCCGTATCTTTGCACAAATATTGGACCAATGCGACCAACAGCGCGCCCGAGAATAGTAGCTATCGTTCTAGTAGGAGAGGATGTAGGGAGGGCTATCATTCGCAATCTGGACATAGCAGAGACCCTTGTAGTATTGTAGTATCAGATCGAGGGTCTCACCCTTTGTATTCAGGATGTGAGGACCAATGAGTTACCTCTCAGATTACAGCGCCATACCACTGGCGCGCTGAGTCGATGGACTAGGCTCTTACGTATGATCGCACAGGCGGTGACTTGTTATCACCAACACCATTAGCCGAGGGTGCTTTCCTGCATCTTTGAGTTTTTGGGTCGTATGACCAATTTTGTCCTAGACACAAAACACTTTATAAAAAACTATAAACAGTTATATGTATTTTTGATTTTCGGAGTTTTATTTTGGTTAAGTTGTATGATCCTGATGCAAATGTTGATTGAAATGCTTTTTCCTTTATAAATGATGCAAATGTCTATCTAACACATAATTTGCTAATGAATCAGTTAATGTGTTTAAGTTTCTAGAAATGTGTTGATATTGAATAGAATCAAACTGCCTTTCCAAAATCCTGACCCTTAGGAACATACGATAGATAGTTGGATTTCGAATGGAATAGATGCCAGTAAGTTGTAGGATGACGAATTGTGAGTCTAGCCTAACAACAAGTCGGCGTATGCCATGTGCGATGGCATTAGAGAGAAGCTCCATCAATGCGTTGTACTCAGCGATGTCGTTCGTTGACCAGCCAATACATACCCCTCTGAAACTCACTAACTTGCCACTTGGATAAAAAATGGCCCAGGCTGCAGAAGATAGATTCCACATACTACGACTAGCTCCGTCGGTGTATCCAACGAATGATTCCAATAGGTTCGACATCTGCAAAAAGTGAAAAGTGGATTACCTAACCAAAATTATGACTCTTGACGAAAACAAAAACATAAGAAAAGAATATAAAGAGATTACTACACTTAATCAAGCATAGTAACTCTTAAGATACAACATGTTTTGGGGTTGTGAGAGTGGAATTCCATTGTAATCTACTAGCTCATAGGCTCCTTTTGCTAATACTCGTTTAATAATGTAGGGACCCATCCATAGTGGTTGGAACTTACCTACCCCCAATTTATCGAATTCCTAATCGTAAAGCAAGACCAGGTCACCTTCTGAGAAGACACGAGGTTTTAACATTTTTGTCAAATCGCACCTTGACTCGTTTCTTATGAGCTTCTTTAGCCAAAGTGGCGTCACGACGGATTTCATCCAATTGGATTAGTTCCAAGAAATGAGCTTCTTCCTCTGAAGTTCTAGGGAGAAGGTTGATTGTGAGCTTGAGAGATGAAATTTCACACTAAATCAGTAAGACCGCTTCCAGGCCATACACCAGCTAAAAGGGCGTAAATCCCATTGCATTTCTCACCGATGTCCTATATGCCCACAAGGCCGAGTATAGGATTAGGTGCCAACTCTATTTGTGGACTCCAATCATCCTTTGCAGCATGTGCTTTAGGAATTTGTTGATGACCTCAACTTGTCCGTTAGCTTGCGGATAATATGGAGTAGAACTATCATGGGACAGTCCTAATTTGGTAACCAATTCAACCATCATGTGATTGTGAAAATGCGATCCATGATCTGTGACTATAGCTTGTGGAACACCAAATCTAGAGACTACATGATTGAAAAAGAAAAGAGCAGCCATTTCACCGTTGTTGTTTAATGTATGCATCACCTCGGCCCATTTTGTAAAATAATCGACTACAACTATGATATACCCATGCCCCCTGGCTGAGGTGGGGTTATATGTCGTGAAATCTATGCCCCATTTGGCGAATGGCCCAATAGCAACTACTAGATGCAGAGGTGTGGGTGGTAGTCTAATTTTGCGGTTGAAGATTTGACAAGCATGGCAACTCCTAACTGTGATTATGCAATCTTTCAACATAGTAGGCTCGAAGTAACCTGCTCGTAAGACCTTTTGCGTCGTAGCGTAAGCAGATTGATGTCCCCCACACGTGCCTGAATGGCAATCATTCAGGACTTTTTCAGCCTCCTCATGCGCGAGGCACCTTCGCAAAACTGTATCGATACCGCGACGGTAAAGCATATCACCGACGATCATGTACTCTTTTGCTTGTATCGAGTACGTCGTTGTTCGGGGTAAGGGGTATTAGGCCTAGATGTTTGGGTTTGGAGATAAATTATTATATCTCCATATCACGGATCCTTCGATGATATCAGAAACAAAGATTCATACATGATTGATGCTTTGGATGTTGAATCATTGGACAACGATGGGAAGTCACATAGTAACTCAGGGAAAACTAGAGATTTCTTTGATTTGGACTTAATGAATTCCAGATCAATCTCTTGCAAAATGGCTATCCATTTCAAATATTTGCCCCCTAGTAACTAAAGCGACAAAATGTAAGTCATAGGGATGCAATCTGACAAAATGGTAGTTTTGTGAAAGAGGATATAGTGTTGAAATCTTTGTAGTGCTTGAACAGCTGCAAGAGCCAGCTTTTCAACATAGAAGTACTTGCTTTTTATATCATTTAAGTTTTGACTTAAATAATAGACAGGATGTTCAAGTCCATTGTCTTCTTGTACTAAGACCATTGTGATGGTCGTATCTACTACAACTAGATACAGGTTAAAGTCTTTTTGATAGTCAGGAGCGTACATTAATGATGCTTTTATTAGGGATTCCTTTAAAGCATCAAAGGAAGCTTGCGCAACTTGATCCCAGTTGAAGGTCACTTCTTTTTTCAAAAGACGTGTATAACCTTTAGCAAGTTCGATGTAATTTGGAATGAACCTCCTTAGAAATTTTGCTTTCCCTTGGAATTTTTGAATCTGAAGCAAATTTGAAGGTGGAGGCATATCGATGATTGCCTAAACCTTACATGGGTCAAGCCGAATCCCATCCTTAGAAACTACGAAACCAAGTAGACGACCAAAACCAACACAAAACACACACTTGTGTGGATTGAGTCATCTTTTGTAGTGTCAACAACGTAGAAATATAGCTCTCAAATGCTGTGGATGATTAGTCTGCTTTCGTGAATGAGCTGGTAGATCGTCGAGATACGGTTGAACGATGTTCTTGATGTCATGGAAGGCATAGTTCATAGCCCTCTAAAAATTTGTCGCTGTGTTCTTTAAACCGAAAGGTAGTTTGCGGTACGTGATGTGCCCCATGGACATATAAATGCATTCTTTGACTGGTCCTGTGGGTGGATATTTATTTGATTATACCCGGAAAATCCATCCATGAATGAAAATATTTCACATCTGGTGCATTCATCAATTATCTGTTCAATGAAGGGTGTAGGGTAGTTGTCCTTTGGACAAGCTTGATTTACATCCACGTAATCAACGAACACTCTAATCGTTCCTTTCTTTTCATCATAGGAACAATATTCGATACCCAATCGGTTAGAGGAACCAGGTAAATGAAACCAACATGTAAAAGTTTTTCAACTTCTACCTTGATGGTAGTGGCTTTCTTCGAGTGAACCTGCTGAAGCTGTTGTCGTACTGGTTTGACATCTTGATACATCTTGATTTCATGTTCAACTATGCTCGAGTCAATGCCTAGCATTTCTTCATATGACCATGCAAAGAAATTTCTGAATTCGCGAAAGAGAGTGCAATATATTGCCAGTTCTAAAGAAGAGCAAGATTTGTCGACATGAATATTCTCTACAACATTACGTTTGGGCGATATATTTATGGCGATAGTTTCTTCAGTATTAGACAGATTTTTCTTGGAATCCACCGTATTTACAGTATTTGATAGAAAATCAAAAACTGAAGGATGGTTAAGGTTTCTAGAATAATCTTCGTTGTTATCCTGAAGATGGGAACGATGGTGGTAATCTTCCCATGGTGCCTCTTTTATCATCATTGACTAAAAGATTCCTTCATCTGTAGAATGTACATGCGACCAAGGATCTAAAGAGGTGCCATATTCTTGAGACCTATCTATCTAAACACTCGATGAGCGTTGATTTGGGTTTGCCACCGAGGCCAAGAAAATTGATTACTACAAAATTTCTATTGGGCTTGGAGGCAATACCTAGTGATGATCCATGCTTGTAGATATAGAAGATACCATATTGTAGGTTTCCACCATGGCCACTTCCACCAGATTACTTGGAGGTGATAGGGAAAAAGTCCCCATTAAGGCAGGGTCTTTTAGGAGGCCTACTCTGACATTTTGAAGCAATTGAGAGCTTCCATGGATCATTGAAATGCTTCTCGTAATTTGTGAACTGTTCGGGAGAAAGGTTTGTTGGTCGACGATTATAATTCCTCCTTGGAAGGGAAATGCAATCTTTCTAAAATATGTTTACACAACAGCAGCCATAGTGTAAATCCAGGGCCTTCCCAGTAGGATATTATAATCGAGGTTTCCATCTATAACTTCGACTTCAATTTCTACTGTCTTGCCCCCCAGTTCAACTTGTAAGTTACTTAAAATCCTGTACGGGGTATATGTTCATCCATCAAATGCTTTTAATGTCGTTGATGATCTTGACAAGGGTGGTGAGCCTAAATTTTTCCAGCAACTCATTGACATAATGCAGGTAGATGCTCCCTCATCAATGATTGTTTGATGAACAGTTTTGTTGAGGGCTTTTACCCGTACAAGGAAAGCGAGTTGAGCCGGTAACTAAGGTTCATATCCTTTATGATTAAAGGCCACAAGATTGGAATCTGCTAGGTCAATCCCACCTATTGTTGATAATAGAGCCTGCTTTTAGGAGGGGCAATTTTGCAGTACTTCAACTGTCGACATAGCAGATGGCAATTGGGCTAGATCCTCCACTATATTATAATTCTGTTTTGCTCAAGCATGAGGATTAAATGTCGATTTGTGTACCACTCCCTTTGGCAGCTTTATTGTTAGCTCAGGAATGATGGGTGCCACAACTTCGGACAAATTTGTTATCGAACTACTAGGTTGATTTGTAGCCTTGTTGTTCAGCATCTGTGGATTCCCATAATCTTTATTCCTTGTCAATATCAAGGCATCATTTTGCTGTTTCGAAATGGACAACATAAGCACTTGGGATGGGGATGCATTATCGATAGCAACCAGATTGGTTTCTAGATTTGGAAACAAGTCAGTCCATGCCACTGAGGTATTTAAATTCTTAAAGAATTTCTTTACCTCAGCTTTGTGCGAACATTCTTTCGTCCAATGGTCTCCATCGCATATGAGACATCATTGACTAGGTTTCTTTTTCCTAGTAGTGTTTTCAAAAGAATTTTCAGGGGTCAAATCTTTATGTTTCTTCTCTTTTTTTTTCCCTTTCTTCTTGCCCCATGGTTGCTTCAGTTCTTTTCCTTTGTCGGTCGACACGACATTAACCTCCAAGGCAGGAAGTTTGTCATTTGCCTTTTTACTGGAAACTGTAAGGGCTTTACCAGATGGGGCCTTTACAGTTTACATACCTGAGGTGCCAATCACGCCATTGTCGGCATGAGAGTCCTTGTTCAATTTAGGAGGAGGAGGAATGGAAAATTCTGGTCTAGGAGCATCAAGAATTTTTTCATAGAGGATGCCAGACTGAGTATAGATCAAGTCTAGATATTGTGCACAAGCAATGACTTGCTCTTCAGTGACAACTCCCCCCTTGGCCACATCTTCTATAATAGAAGGTAACAATGACTTAAGAAACCATTCAGCTAGAAGTTGATCAAGAACATATGTCTTTACCATTTGACGACAATGTCGCCACTCATGAATATGATCAAATATGTGAGTGGTTGTTGTCTGTTTAAATTGGTAAGGAGCTTCGTTCCTGTTTCGTACCTTATGGATAACTGAAAATGGGTTAAAACGGTGGTGGCGAGGGCGCTGAAGTTGTCAAATGAAGCTCTATGCAATTCGATATACCATTTCGCTGTCGGACCAGTTAGCGTTTGCCGAAAAAGGCGAAGCCTAATCGAATCATTATTTAGGGTGTTGGACAAACACCACAAATGAAAGGTCATTACATGATTTGATGGATCTTCACCCGGATTACCATTGAATTTAGGAATATCTGACGGAAGTTTATGAGGAATCACCGGCCACCAAGGTGCATAGGCAATTGGATCATTGGTTAGCCAATTCAGATCTGGTAATTCTAAAGTTGCTACGAAAGGCAACTGTTAGTTCAGGTTTGGCGAAGCATACCCAGGATAAGATGGGATCGCCTCAGTAGTGGGTCTTTACATACCAGCATAATGTATCTGATGTTGATAGCTTTGATAAGGTTGATGGGCATAACTATTACAATATGATTGTTGGTAACCATTTTGAATATACGGCTGCCCATTACCTGCAAAGCTTTGTTGCTCAAGTCCTCGGTAAGATTTCTGGAATTGTGGTTGCTGATATTATATCATCCATGGTTGTTGGGCCATTTGCTATTGTCCAATACTGGATGTTTGACCAAGATGAGGGGTGATAGTACCCGTTTGAGCCTAAGTCGCTTCAGTTAAGGAGCCACTAATCTACGGTTGCGATTGAGTTGTAGAGACAAGAGGTTGTTGTATTACGACTTGAGAAACTTGAGGTTGACATACAATAGGCAGCGCTTGTACTTGCGACACCATCACTATAGCAGGTGTAGTGGGAATGTTTGACATAGGTTGATTTGGTTGCATTGAATATACAACTCTTGGTTGTTGAGGCAGTATTGGTACCCAACCACTGGATGCAATTCCAGCTTGACCTAAATTTTGTTGTGAACTCTCATATGGTTGCTCTCCCGGAGGGAACAATGAAAAGGCATACTACCCCCCATATGGCAGCAATCCAGTGTTCAAAGGGTAAATCGATCTTTGAAGACTAGACTACCCAAATTGATACTGATGTGAAGGATCAATTTGATGAGTCTCAACATAAGAAATTCTAGATAAGGTTCCGGACGAATAAATAGGAACAGACCATGCTGTCGAAACAGTCCCTGGTTGGACTCCATCTAGTGGTTGAGAACTAGCTCGGACAGATGGTATACCAGTGAACATTGTCAGAGTAGCGACAGGAGGTTCTGCTACTTCTGTATCAAATGAAACAATCCTAGATGTCGATGGTTGTTCAGACATATTGAGTCTATCCAAAAGATTTCCTAACGATTCAACAGGAACTTGCGATGAGGAATGATCGAAAGAACTAACGTTTGTGGTAGAAGGATATAGGTGGATCCCAATTCCAAAATGCAATGGGGTACTAGATGGAAGATCCTCTACAATCTCTTCTATAGCAATCAGTCCAGGTGGAAGAGGTAGACCGTCAAGTCCTTAAAATATTTCCAGTGATGAAGATGGTATAGACTCTGGAACAACAGATACTAGAGGGGCGACACCTTCGAAATCAGCCCTAAATGGAGCTGGTTCAAGAATAGAAGTGTTTACTGTTACACTAGGATCAATTCTAATGTCCTCTTGTAACTGCTGAACTTCTTCTGTAGAGGCAAGGGTACCAGAAATAATCAGAGTAACTGGAGTCTCTAATGATGTTGAAACACAAGGTTCAAATAAACCAAGAGATTTCGACCCAGTTAAATGAGATCGTTTGCCCAATAATGGTTTTGTTTCTGGAGTTAAAGATGATTGACTCGTTAGTCTCTGTGAACGATGGGGTTTTGATTGACTTTATTCCATGATTGCGGATTACTTGATCAACTCAAATTAAATGAATTTTATGACGCTTTGACACAACTTCTCTTTCAATTTTTCAGAGTCGAGAAAAGCTAAAGATGACTCTAGTCCCCTTCGATTTTTAATGAGCCTGAAGTGACAAGTGCTCAGATGGACCTTTTCTTTTAAGGAGTCGAAAAGGAACGAAAGTGACTACTCTGGAAATCTAGACAAAGGGATTACCAAACCAATCGTAAAACTGCAATATACACCTCGGTGGTAAATTATAGAGAAATTACCAAGGACTTTATGTACAATAGTCAATCTTCCTGAATGTTGTGTTTAGTTCATTGTAATTGATAAGGTGGCAGACACAAATTCCTAAGGATAAAGGATATCAGCCTATTGTGGTCTCCCAATATATACTCGACAGTACGTGGGAACACAAGTCCATACTGGCACTTGTCGTATCAAAGAGGAGGAATCACTTAACCTGCAATCAAAATGATAGTTACCAGGCTTTACAACGCCATAGTACGTCTCTAGCCTAGACTTCTAGATGTTGTGTGTTAGGTTCCAAAGCGTTTTTATGTTCATTGAGGTTTATTTTACAGTTGATCTTTCTTAAGAAGTTTGCCTTTCAAGGTTCACCACGTGATGTAGATGTACAATTCCTAAATATGCAATCTAAAATGATAAACAATCATTTATTTTCTTTTAGCAATGAAAATCCTAGGTACTAAAGAAAGAGGAGTAACATTCTTTCAACATAGAGCAGAGAGCACACACTAAATGCACTTTTCCTAAATCAATTCCCGCATGCAGTCTAAATGCAAATGCATATACATGTATTTGTTTTTCCAGTTTCCTTAATGTGAGAATGCCAAAAAGAAAACTAATTATAGATCTGAACTA
Organism: Pinus taeda; assembly: GCA_000404065.3. NCBI lineage: Eukaryota > Viridiplantae > Streptophyta > Pinopsida > Pinales > Pinaceae > Pinus > Pinus taeda. The sequence goes on from APFE030242128.1 coordinate 92,578, forward strand.
CTTTTCCTCAAAGCGGCACTTTAGCAATTTCTTTTCATAAAACAAAAGGAAGACTAAGACGACATTTTCACTTTTGAATGGAAAACTGCTTTTGACACTTCAAGGAATTGACAATTCAAATAAAATACAATGGCAAAAGTAAAATTGACTATCTAAAAGAGGAAGACTTTATGACACTCTTTTTCTTGACTAAAAACGACAGTTGTGACACTTTCGAATCAAAATACGACAGTTTGATTAAGCTACTTTCTACAAAGGAGGACTGTAAATGATGAAAAATACATAAAAAAGCATTCACAATTCCTTATCAATGGAGGCTGAATAATGTAAAGGAAGAAGGTTTCAACAGTGATATACTGATTATAGGCTAGAAAACTACTGAATAGAGCTAAAAACAATGAAGAAAAAACCAAAATCTGGAGAGAGAAACAGTCTCATTCAATCATTGCACTTGTCCTTAAGGGAAACATGGATGCATCTCACCTGCAACACACGAGAGGTGCGATGCATCTAGATTACCAATGAGAGATAGTGCAATGGTCCAGGGACGAGACTGGGCTTGGTTTTCACCCACAATTTGCAGCTAAGTTCAGGGATTTAGGCTGAGCTTATGATAGACAGTAAACATAAAGTATAAAGGTATGATCTAATGAGGTTATTGAGCTACCACTAGGGCACTTAGGATGTTTGCAAGTTAGTTTTTCAGTTCATAAGCCAACTCGGAGATTGACTAAAGCAACATTGATCTACTTTGCAGTTGCATAGAAAAAGCAGTTTGAAGGCTAGCTGGCTTAACTTCAGGCTCTGTCTGTAGTTTATAAAGAAAACAAATAGAAACAAACAAACAAACTATTCACTCCCTAGTGGAGTCGCCATTTTGTTTCTGGAAAAACTAGTGTCTATTCAGATCTTCTAGTCCCACTAAGACTGGTAGCTATCTTAGAAACAAACAATTCAAAGCAACTTGTGTTTTCCTTTATGGATGATAGATAAGAGAGAAGCAAAGAGCACCAACCTCAGTCTTTCGCTTGGCTCCTTGCTTGTTTCCTCTCTCCTTTGATAGATCTTTTGCCACTCCTTTCTCACTTGTCTCGCTTCAAAGAACACCTGTAGAGTCAAAGCAGCAAAATACCATCAAAGCACAAAGATCTATGATACCATAAACAATGTAGAATCAGATGTACATTAACCGTACAAATGCATACATAAATACAAGATTCAGAAATAAGCAAGCATATGGAAGAAAACTCAAATAGCTTTATTGATAGAAGTAGAAGAGAGGATTACAACCTAGCTACTTGATCCAGTGCCATCCTCTCAGCATGAAAGCCCTCTTCACCTCATGAAAAGCAAGATCACCCAACAATACAATGTCTCAAAGAGAAACCAACAACATTTCCTTACAAATTACAAAATTCCAGACTATGGATCTCTAGGATGAGGGATCCATATATAGATGTTTGTAGATGGGTGAGTCATCTTCTAGGTTTTTTATTAGTGTAATTTCACTGATAGTTCTTAGTTCCACTTGAAGATTTCATGATCTCTTACTCATCCCTAGGCGAATTCAGAGAGGCAAGTGTCATATGAGCAGTTTCTAGAAGATTCTCTTAGTTTCCACCTAGCGAACTGCCTCTGGAATTTGTCTTCTCTCACTCATTGCACCCTACAGAAGGCCTTTTCAGTATGCATCACACTCCTTGTGTGTAACAGGTGAGATGCATTGCACCCTTAGCACTGAGCAGTCTGTATGGTACATTTTTGACCAGTTCTGAGTAGTTTTTCATGGAGAAATTCTAGGAAATGATGTAATCAGTTGACCTTGACCCTTTAGGGTTTGAAACAACACTTTTAGGGGTTTGAGATCCCTTGGTTTATTGACATATGTGATTGGGGTTGCAGTGCCCAAATATGTCTATAATAGGGTGGGAGGGTGAATTAGCAGTGATGGCACTTATAAACTTGTTCTTCAATTAATTAAACATTCAAACCATGCACAAACTAAAACAAAAAAACATGGATCAGAGCATCAAATATAAACATGAAACAATAAAATCATTCAACACAAGGGACATAAATATTTTTGGTGGAAAACCCTCTCCAAGGAAAAAAACCACCTGATGTTGTTGCGCAAATATTCTATTACGTCAAACAATTATTTACATAGAGATTCAGATGGCTACTTTCAAATGGAGACTCTTTCCCATGTGGATCTATGAACTACCATTCATTGAAGGCTACAACGATCAAAGTTCCTTACTTGGTTTCTCTTGAACTATTAATCGACTCTACATACTCTGATCTTCTAGAAGCCACCACAACCAATGAGCATCGCCCAGTTTTTGTTGAACTATCCAACCACCACTGGATTGAGAAACAGCTCACTTATAATGATTTTGCTGGAGTCCTCCAACCCCACTCTTCATATGTGGTTCTCATTTCATACATTTTCATATTGGAATGAAGAACTTCTCAACATGAGCACTACAACAAGATATCATTAAAGCACACAACAAAAAACAAAATTTCCAACCTCCAAAAATACCACAAACTGAAAAACAATATCTCCACACCCTTTTAACAATCCACACTTTTCCTTCTCACTCACTGCACAAAGATTATGGTTGAAACGTATTCTTCTATCTATAGCAGCATTTGCAAACTGCTTTAGAAATTCTGCAATACAACTCACACAGGTTACAAACTCGTCTCCACTCTCACCCACTCCATGCACAAAATAATAAACCATACTGTCTTTGAGTTTTCTCCAATTTATGGATGAACTGAGGTGCTCAACTCAATAATTAAAAAGAACTACTAAGGCCCACAACTTTTTCATATGTTTGATTTCATCCAAACTTAGCTCAATGACTTGATCAACCCACTAAATCTACTTTCCTTTTGATATTTTTAACTTTGATTAACTTCTAGAGGCCCCACTAACTTTTCTGACCATATGTGGAAACATTTTGATCAAGAATGTCGTTATAATACCAAAATTAGCTGAGTTGCATGAGGAATGCGGAGAGAAAATCATGAAAAGGCCTGGTTGCATGCACAATACTACACAAATTCAACTAAAGCTCCTAAATCACTCCCACAGACCTTCCTGCCAGTGATTGTAAAGTTTCAGTCCCTCCCATGACTCACCCTCCACACAACTGGACATAGGATGAAGGAAAAACACAACTAAGTTAGCTCAAAGCTCTACCAAACTTCAGGAACACCTTCATCAACTCCAAAACACACCTCCAAGCCTTTGTGACAAGCATACAACTACTGACATAGGCCAACGACTCCTTCAACAAGTCAGTGACAAGTAGGCCCTAGTCTGCCAACCTCATCTCCAAGACCAGCACCTCTAACTCCTCAAGTAGCAATGAAAACCTTTCTAAACACCTCCAACACCTATAGCAACATCTTTGGCTTATGTAGTAGCTTCTCCAACTCATGCAGTAACAACATAATGTCATCCAACTGCAAACACCTCTAACACCAGTAGCAACATCTCTAACTCCTGTAGCAATATCTCCAACCACTGCAGTATCAACATAATTTCATCCAACTTCCTCCAATACTAGAAGAAGCACCTCCAACATATGTAGCAATGTATCCAATGCTTTCAACACATGTAGAAGCATATGCAACACCTATAACAACACTCCAAACACCTGTGGCAACAACATCATATGAAAAGCCAATCATAAAATGCTTTGCAACCATCTCTACTCAGCCTCCAAATCTCCTCCACTAGTCATGTCATAACAAGTTGACATCAATGCCAACTAACAATACCATCAAGCTAAACACTGCAACAAAAAAACACTCATCACACATCATGAGGACTAATCATCATAAGGTAGACATATGATGAGTAGAACCATTACCTTATTGACATCAATGCCAACAAACTCTCCCTTTGGCATTGTTGTCAACCTCAATCCAACATTTGAGGTTGATCTCCATACACTCTCCAAAAACTGGAGTTGCAACTCTGAAGTTGATCTCTATCCATCCAAATTCTCTGCCCCTTTGACATCAATGGAAAAGGGCCATATCAACACTGAAGAACAATGCCAATAATGCATCGGATGAGAGAAATACTCCCCCTATCATACTCAAGACCATACATATGCAACTCAAATATGTCTCTCTTACAAGATAAGAATGTGAAGTAGGGAACTCTACTTCCAAAAATATCTCTAGCCACTACCATGCAATCTTTGAAACTGAATATGCACTCTATAAGCATGTAACTAAGTTGCAATAAGTCTCCTTTCTAATTGCCAGATACTACTCCTCATGAACCATGACCCTAACTGGATTTGGACAATGACATATCATGAAGTACATACAATGCTTCATGGAGGAAATACATGGCTATGATAAGTACATAGGAATTACATATGACTCCTCTACACCTATCATCAACCAAGACTTATATGAACCCATGTTTACATCATGCGTCCAAAGTAGTTGGGCGACACAAAGATATACAAAATAATACATGACTTGGACTTCTATTTACCTATACATAGCTAATGACAATATATACTAGATACCATGGGTCTCTCCATGAGAAATGTACCCAAAATATCAAACAATGATAATACATGGCTTTTACAATTTATGCACAAAGGTGATCTCATCTATGCATACTCTAATACAATGATATAACATGAAATACATGGCCTCCATGTAAAGATGTATGCTCCATATAGTAGCAACAATAAAGATGTAAAACATGGCATGTGCATCAAGTACAAGGCCCCCATGAGAAACTATATAGTCTCTCAATGTGACGTAGAAACAATAGAAGAACTAGCAACATCATGTGTTAGTGTAGGGCCACTCAACACCTTGGCCATCACCATCCCATCAATGAATATCCTGCAACAAGATCATCATAACCACTAGAAACCACCATACTCCACATGTGCATCAACAATAAAATCAATTCATAGCAACAAAATATAAATATGTCATATAGCAACAACAAATTCATATCCTCATCATATCAAAGATTCATGAAGCTTAGCAGCCAACACTATCAACTCAAGTCATGAGAAACACATCAATAGGTATGTGTGGCTAATTTGAAAATATCCAAGAAGCACTATGATGAAACACTCTCTCCATATATAAGAAACAATATAAATCATCATGATTCAAAGATATGAATATTGTAACATCTCATTAATCTCTCCCTCTCTGTCTCTCACTCTTGGAAACTTAGAGTTTCCTGGAGCACTTTGGCATGACAGAAAGAAAGGAAAGAAGGCAAGAGGAAGTAAATATCAAGCAGGGAAAGGCATGATCAAGAAGCTACAATGGGCTTCATTGCAGGTATCGACTTGCACGTGTATTTTCATTGCTAGATTTGGCATGCATGGTATTGCATGTGGCTCTTTTCAAACCTGGCATGAGTTTTTCTAGGTGTGATCGTGTTCTTTAGCCTAGCCTTGCCATTTCCTGATAGCTTTGGTGAGATGAGTTTCTCATACTCGATAAATGTTGGTGTTATGCAATGAGCTCACAAAAAGATAGAAAATATAGATCAAGAACATCAAAATCATCCTCTTCGACGGGGAAACCTCCTTTACATTACAAAAATGAAAATTTATTGGATGAGTCAACTGACAAAAACTCCTTTCTATATATAGGAGTCTAAGGGGTCACAATATAATCAAAGTCGACATAACAATAATAATATAAGGGAACAACAATAACAATAGTGGGATTCTATGGGGCATAATAATAACAATATGGGGACAACATGGGCACAACAATAACAATAAGGGCTACAATGAACATAATAATGGGGGAATACACTAGTATTATAGGGACCTATCATGCCCCTCTCCTTCAAAACATTGTTTTCCTCAACGCCTGAGTAGTTTTGGATGCTTCTCTATAAAATTCTCATTCTCCCATGTGGAATATTTAGTGGGTAAGTTCTTCCACTTGATGAGATACTCTGAAATTGATCGCTTTCGTAGCTATAAATTTCTTGTTTCTGTGACTACTTTTGGTTCTAATATGATTTTTCCTTCCTTGTCATGTTATGTCAATATTGTTTGAACTAGGACCTTGTCACCTATAACCTTCTTTAAGCATGAAACATGGAAAATAGGGTGCACTCGGGAAGATGCAGGAAGCTCCAATTTGTATGCCATAGTGCCAATCTTTTTCAACTCCTTGTATGGACCATAATACTTTGGCGATAATATATTATCATTCTTAGCTTGCTCGAGGAAAATTTGTTTGTATGGTTGTAGTCACATAAATACCTAGTCACCTACATCAAAACATGTTTTGCTGTGATGTTGATATGCCTATTATTTCATTCTATTTTGTGCCAAAGTGAGGTTATCCTTTAAGAGTTGAAAAACTTGTTGTTGATGCTCGATGTGATCTTCCACTACTTGAACCTTAGAATTTTATCTTAAAGATGATGTGATGGATGGTGGATGATATCCATAAAGTGCCATAAATGGGGTCATTTTTGCTGCAGTATGGAAGGAAGTGTTATACCACCATTAAGCCAGAGGCAACAACTTGACCCATTGTGTTTGTTTATCAGTTACAAAGCATCGAAGATATATCCAAACATTTGTTCACTATCTCAGTTTTCCCATCAGATTGAGGATGATAAGATGACCTATGAGCTAACTAAGTACCCAAACTATAAAATAATTCCATCCAAAAATTTCCAATGAAAATGGGATCTTTTCCACTTATAATAATATTGGGCTTTCCGTGTAGCTTTTGTATTGTTTCCATAAATGTAGTAGAAACTATACTATATTTAAATGGATGGGATAATGCACAAAAGTGTGCATACTTGGTAAGTTTATCAACTACCACCATGATGACACTCTTTCCTTCAGACTTGGGTAGACCTATGATAAAATTCATTGAAACCTCCTCCCAACATTGAATTTGAATGGATAAAGTTTGTAATAGGTCTAGGGTCTTAATTGTTTCAACTTTATTTTGTTAGCAAACCAAACATTCCACCACAAACTTTTGAATATCAGATTTAAGGCCATCCCAGAAAAATCCTTCTTAACCTTGCGATAAGTTTTTAAAAATCTTGAGGGCCCTCCTAATAGAGAGGTGTGCAATTCAAGAAGAATATTTTGTTTGAGTTGGGAATTCTTATAGAGGTATAAGCGATATTTGTTCCATAATGAATCATTTTTCCAGATAAATGTGCAGATGTAATGGGATCTTGTTGCAAATTTTGAATGAGTGCCCACACTTCTTCGTCATTCTTCCATTCATTCATTGCTTTGTTTATCCAATTTGGTTGGATAATAGAAATGGAATGTTGGCATTATGATTCATGTGTTGTCCTTGATGGAAACTCACTTGTAATAGAACAAGTATATGGTAACTAGATGAATCCACAGGTTAGTTCAAAGGTGATAGAATTGTGGAACAAAATACCATAATGATGGGTCAAAGGTTTACAGATCAAAATCAAAAGTTTGATATGTGGAGATTGTTGGCATTATGAAATAGGTGTTTTCCTTGATGGCGACATCCCTTATGAGTTGTCCTTGATGACAACTATTTGATGAATGGAATCCTACTTGATAAGACATCTCCTGATGAAAATCTACTTGTTAAAGGTATAAACATGATGTGTTTACATATGTGACAAAATGCATGGCAGTTCAAAAGAATCAGTTCACAGGAATGATAAAGTTGGAAGTTCAAGAACTATAGACGATTTTTCTTAAGCCAAGTCGCATATGAATGCGAGTTTAGTGAATAAAAGTAGCTTATAGTTTTTACAATATGGTATTCTAAATAACATGCATCCTTACCATGGTATTGGCCCAGTAATGAGCGCGACAACAAACATTGATCCCGTCAAAGATTACCACTGGAACTAATGTAGTTTTTGCTCATGGTATTGGATAAGGGATAAAATATATAAAGAGGTTAATATCAAAGTGGTCATTGTGAAAGTGATGGAAATCTTATGAAGAGTTAGATCAAAATAAAATATGCATGTTATGGATTTTTGACGCTTTGCTTGATCTAAACTAAGTATGCACCTGAGACTTTGATGATGGATGAGATCACATAGATTGGAAATAATTGTGCACTAATGAATACAATGATGGATCAAGATCATGAGACATGAAATGAATTTTCATTGTATGATCTGCTAATGGATTGACTATATCTAGGTACTGATGCATGTTTTTATCTTTGAATGTTATGATATGGGTCTTTCTGAAGTTCTAAAGAGATGCACAATTTTAGGTAAATATTGAAAATCTATATGTTATATACACATTGGTTCGCTTCTTGAAAGTAGTGTATACAAAGTAAGATTTTTTGTTCATAAATTACTGATCAAACTAATATGTGTTGTTGCTTCTCTTTTGTTTGTCAATGATGTCCTCATGATTGATCTAGGTTAAGTGATAATATTTGAAGTAGAAATGATTGAATGATGAAGTTGAATCTGGTTATTGATTGATTGAAGAATGTTAAGATTTATTATTGATTGTGATTGAATATCAAAGATAGTTATGTGATTGGTTCAGAGTGTTGCAGTAGATCTAAGTATGATTCAGTGTTCTTTTCAGAATTGCAGTGGTCAAGTTTTCAGTATATTAAGATCTATATGCGGGTTTCTCTACAGAAAAATGCATATGCACACAAGTTTCCTTAAGCAAAGTAGCATACACAATTTGGCATTTGAATGATCAGGGTTGCAGTTGATTTTGTATGTTGATTCAGTATTCTAACTTCAGTTCAGTACTGGTTACAGTGATCTGACTGTTCCAATTCATTCGTTGAGTTCTAACTAAGTGTCAATTGAATGGGTTTTAGTGATTGATTGATTAAGTTGTATCAGAGATTGATGATTGGGTTTCAGTGATTGGTTGATTCAATTCTATCAGAGATTGATGATTGGGTTTTAGTGATTGGTTGATTTAGTTGTGTCATAGATTAATGACTGTGTTAGAGTTGTTAGCACCCCTCAGTGTCCCAAGGTTGAGAAAGGAGACCAATGGAGGTAACCTCAAACCAACTTTTGATATGATAGCTAGCCCTACCAAATAAGGGATGTCTCTATGATCTCACAGTCAATGAGTGACTGGAGAGGAAGATAGATCCTAGGTTAGATATTCACCTCATCAGGGTTTTGGAATGGGGTTTGTTGGATTAGGGTCATACATCTAGGAACTAGGTTAGGGTTTCGAATGATCAATTACAGGGATGAAAATGAGGCAAGGTAGGTATGTTTAGTGAGATATTTGGGTTGTAATTATGGTATAGGGTTGAAAAATGAAGGATCAAAATGAGCATATGACAATGAATTCATTCATCAGAAGAAATGGAATACAAACATGAAGATCTCATCAAAGCAGAGCATTAAACTTATGAATTCTTCTTAAAAACTAATGAGATGATCACATGAAAGCATAAATATGGTTGCAACAATAAATACACATTAAAATTGATGATAAAACTAAGAAGAAACACTTTCAATAAGCATACCACAAGAATCCCAAGATTATAGCTACAATTGTCTTTAATATCATTGTAAAATGGTGTACACTAGCTCCACACTATGATTACCAAGTATCCAACCCTTGATTTTACTTAGATAAAGCTAAATATAGATGAAAAACTACATTCCCCCTCCCAGGGGTCGAATCCATGATCATAGGAACTATTTACAATAATTTCTCTAACCATACCAAAAACTAGGGAGGTTAGAAACCAACTCCATGTTTAGACTTAACTAACTTGTTTGACTTTACAAACATTGATTACCATGAAATTGACATGAATTTGACCTTTACCACCCCTATGAAACTTAATTACATCATGCAAACTCTTAGGAAGAAAAATTACAACAAAATAAGTTGACTTCTATCAAGCAAAACTCAAAATCTGGCTTTCCCACAAAAGCACAACGAAATCCTCAGAAGCGCAACGTGGTCTAGCAGAAGTGTAGCATGGTATTTCAAGAGTTTTTTTGGTGGATTTGCTTGATCTCTGAGCTACTGAAATGATGGTTGGTGAAGGTATATGAGGATGTTTGGAAGACCTCTATAGCTTCAAGACTGCAAAAATCCACCTCCAAGGCACCTAAAAATCCAATCTCCTAAGACTACTCTAGAAGCGCAGCATAGAGTCCAAAATAGTGGCAGAAACATGAAAACATGCTAGTTTTTTAAAATTTTCTTCAAAGTTGTGAGCTAAAATGAGAGAAAAAGTACATATATGTGATTTATAAGTCAACATAAACTTGTATATGTGTTCCATTCCTCATTTGGATTCTCTGACAAGAAGCAGAGCGTGGCCACACTGTGTTTTTGTAGGGTCAAATTTTTGGGTTTTCTACAATCGCAGGGCTCAAATATGCAGCAATATCTTAAAAAAATTAAAACATTTTACAAAAAATTAGAGACATTTTTGGTTTTAGATACGTTATTAACACAAACCGCTTCCCGTTTTCAAAACTACTTTCCCATTTTGTCAAAATGCAAGTTTGTCGTTGGACACTAAAAATGGAGTGAAAATTTGCAGAAGGGCAGTGTGTGACAGTTGAGGCGTAGCGAAGGTTTGTATAGTCATTTGGAGGACTTAATATAAGGGTTTTGGGCTGAAAGTTGTATGGATGGAAATATTATGATGTATTCTACACAATAGAGTCATCAAGTACTATAAACACCTGCTCCAAACCCCTGAAAGGCTATCTTGAAGTCAAGTTGTCCAAAAGGGCAACAACTCTATGTCGCAACTATATTTCGGTAATTTCTCTCTAATCATAACACTTATTCATAAACGGAAGGATGTTTTTGTTCTTTGGTCTATGATTGACAAAAAATTATTTCACTTTTGTAAAGTTCATCTTCATTACTTCAGAAACAAACTTTGAAGTAAGACTATTCCTATGTGCAACAAATGACCTCAAAACCCTAAAAAGCATGCCAATAACCTCTACTGATACCAGGAATTCCATCCCTGCTATGGTGGTCTTGTTCCCCTTGAAATTTATGGAAAATAAACTAGTTATCTCATGGTGATATCCCACCTCTTGTGCCTACTCATAAAACCCTAGGCAGCGTACTTGTTCAAATGATTTTTTGATGAATTGTAAAGCATTAATCTCTTGCATATTATTTGGCTCATATCTGGAGACATGTCCTCCCTTGTTATACTTATTCTTTTAAATAGCCATGTCGTTATTTTTCTTGGAATAAAACCCTAGTTCGATAGGAGGGAAGGGTAGGGTTTAGGATTGGAAAACAAGGGAAAAAGAGCAGCTAGTTTAGGGAAGGGAATGGAGGGGATAGGGATTAGGAAAAATTCTAGGAAAACTTCATGGGGTAGGGGTAGATGTTAGGGACACATGGGAAGTGAAATATCACTTAATGGACGAGGGAAGAAGGGAAAAAAGTGCCAAACACAGTCAAAACCTAGAAACGCAATAGATGCACAGTGTGGGCTAGGTTTTGGTTTTTGGGAAATGTGGTGAGATATGGAAAACAGGTAGGGAAATGGTTGGGGAGGGCCTGAAAAGTGTATACACGAGTGCTTAGGAAGAAAAGATAGGGATTTTATCTCTGAGATGAAGCAAAAACCAATGAAAACTAAAATCACAGTGAAACCCTAGGACAGGGATTGTATCCCGTTTTGTGAGAAATCATTACATCAAAGAGGTGATGAAGCATTGTACTTACTTTCTCAAGGGCCTCTGAAACTTGTAGAGTGAGGACTGGACCTATTGTTTGTTTCTTTGACCTCCTAATCCAAAAACGTGTTGTGTTGCCCAGAAGCGCATCATGCTAGTGTAAAAGCACAATGATCTTGATGGCAAGGATTTAGGTGATGAAAAATTAAGGATATGATGGCTAAGATGAGTCATAATAATGGAGAAGAGCTCTTGGAGGATGAAATGAAGCATTTGAATGCTTAAATGGTATTTTTATTGCTTGAAAGTTGATTTTTTTCTTTGGTGATGGTGTGACATCACATGTACCTTTCAAAAATGACATGATGAGGTAGAGTACTGCAGCTTTATTGCTACTTTTGGAAAAGTTACATCTCCATGTGGGGTAAATGTACCTCTAATACATTTTTGAAAAACTTATCCCTAATTACTAACTCTCATGATGGTGAGAATGGTGATGACATGACTCCCACGTAGATTTTGATGAAATGACCCAATGATGACACCTAGTGCATATCTTAACCATGATTTGGAATTTCGAACCCTTTAAGTATGCATGTGAATGACTTAATGACCAAAACGATGACCAAGACACTCATTTGATGACCTATCATAAGGAATGATGACATTTTATCACCTTGAAAATGGAGGGAGTAGTAATGACACCTAGTACATGACTCAAGACTTATTTGAAAATTAAAAGACATGTCAAATTTTATTTGAAAATTTATTTGAAAATATAACAATTTTACCTAAGACCCTATCAATCACATGGAAAGAGTACATTTGATCACTAGTGACTCATATACACTAACAATAGTGATGAGTTACAGTTTGATTATTGATTTTAAGTGTTGATATTGGATCCAATGTGAAAATTTATGAAACATGGTCCATGGATGCTGGTGAGGGTGGGAGCCTTCAATGAGGAAGTTGAAGATTCCTTCCAGTAGTAGTTGGTGATTATATTAGGGGGTTCGAGCTTTGTTCCAGTAAGAACTGGAGAATGAGAAAAGGTTGTATCCTTCTACAGGTGGGTTCCTTGTGTACTGGCATGAGTCCGCACCAGTACAAGATTGTAAAAAGATTTTTATTTATATTAAAAATAAGATAGATACAACAACAACAGGTGGTTTTTTCTTGCATTGGGTTTCCACCTTAAATCCTAGTGTTCATGTATGTTTCTTATGTGTGATGGTTTATTTTGTTCTTACAACACATGGTTACTCTTTATCTAATGTTAATAAAGTAATGTTGCACTAGCTAAAGACCAACATATGATGAATTATCAGAATCATAAGTTTACTGGATGTATGCTAGTTGTCTTAAGAACAATCACGTACACACGCAGGTTCCTTTCATTAAAGTCACGTATAGAAATTTGAATATGAAATGAAAATGTTATTGATTTGAAAATATCGATTCACCCCCCTCTCAGTATTTTTCCCAACAATTGGTATCAGAGTTGGTCCTTTGGCAGAAGCTTGATCATTTGAAGGAGATCCGCCGAGACAATGGGAAAGAAGCAAAAGAAGAAAGAACCTCAAAAGAATAATACATATCAAATATATAGTGATAATGTTAGAGACGATTGGCTATTAGGTGGAAGCAAATATTCAGATTTAGAATGACCTCAAAATGAAGATGAACAAGAAAAATAATTATCAGGTATTGATTTTTGGTCCTCTGGTGATACCTTTCTCTTTTCTTGCAATATTGAAGATAATGAATGTGATAGTGAAACAATTGAATTTTCTCTTATGAGTGAAAGTGAAAGAAATCTAATGTCCATAGAAGTAGAAGTTAAAAGGCTTGCAGATAAAATTAGAGATCAACAAGATCTATTTTATAAAAGGGAATGTACCTACAAAGAAGAGGTTACCAGGTTAAAAACTCAGTTGGAGGAAGGAAACAAAATAAGGAAGTTGTACAAGGAAAATGAAGATAAATGTCAAAGGTTACGGGAAGAAGTAACATCATTTCTAAATCAAGTGAATGGAAAGCATACAACAATCAAGGAACTTAAAGAAAGAACTAGTTATTGTGAAGGTATTGAAGATGAGGTTGTCGCTCTAAAAGAAGTTCTTGAAAAATCAAATAAGCAGAATGAAGAACTACTTCAAGAATTTTAAGAACAAGAAAATGGGATTTTCAACTTAAAACAACCAATGGAGGAAGGAAGAAAAGTTGAAGAAATCATGAAGTAGTATCCAGAAAAGGAAAAGCAATATCAAGTTGAGGTAAATATCCTATAAGGTAAATTAGATGAAAGGGATAAAATTTTATGATTTCAAGGTAGTACTAAGATTTTGGATAATATTCTTAGTAGTCGAAGGTCCCCAACCATCAAATCTAGTGTTAGTTTCATGAAACTATTAAAGTTGAATCTAGCTCACAAGCTGAGGAAAGGAATTCTAATACAAAATCTTAAATTCTCAACAAGGAGATAAGAAGTCAACCCCATCAACAACCAAGGAAAGAAATTCTTCAAAGAAAATCATTTTCTCCTAACTATAGAATTGTTAATCAATATCTTCCTCTAATCAATAATGTTGAATTTTCCATATGCCATAATTTCGGACATGTTGCAGCTAGTTGCAGAAGTAGAATTCTTCAAGCTAATAACCATCTTACAGAAAGATCATCAGCTTCCAGGTACTTTAAGGGATATTATTTTTCTTGAAATATTTTTTTGCACAAAGCCATTGATTTCTATAGAAGGAATATGAAACATATAATATGTTATGCTTGTAACAAGTTTCAGCATGTAGCAATAGAACGCATGAACAATTCTATGGATCGCCATAGACAATATGGTAAGCAACTAAATAAGAACATTGATATTAGAGAATATGAAAAAGATGTATCCACCAATAAGCAAGAAAAGGAAGATCAGATAACATGTGGTCTTGCTTTATGCTCATTCAAAGACAAAGATGAATGGTACATAGATAGTGGATTTTCTCATCCATGACTGGAGAAAAGAGTAAAATGGAGTCTCTCATGAAGAACCATCGTGGTAATGGTATACTTGGAACTGATGTTTCAGCAAAAGTTCTAGGACCAAGTACAATCAGAAAAAACTCAGGGGGAGCTAAAAGTGTAAAATCTCAATATTTCTTTTCCTATACACGGATCCTATGAATACAAGTCATGTATATATGAGAGTATGAAATTGCACAGTCGCATATATGTTGAGTTGATGAAGAAATAGTGGGACCGGCTCACTAAAAGGGTTTGATATGGTTAATCAATTGTCTTTTCTATTTTGATGGAGGATGATTACAATCTGTTGATACTATTTAGAAGTGATTTTGGCCCTCATAAGTTGTTGATGTCTTGATGTATAACTAGTTGATGATGATGCCTTGATAATTCTCACTGATATATGAAATAATTAGATCTGATAGTGAACGGTTGGCAGAGATTTATGGGGAACATTTGCTATACTTCTAATAATGCATTGCTGGCATTATGTTTTCTTTATAAATCCTTGGTATGCAATGATTCTTATCAATGGTGATGATGCTTATGTTGCTGAAGTGTTTAAATGATGCATCATGATATGCTATGGTCATGAGTTGCCTATGATAAAACCACGGATGATACTTATATATTGATTGAGCCACATAGTTGTTTTGATGCTACTGATCATACTTATGGATGATTCTTTTGATTATGCATATAGTACATATGTTATGTTGCTTACATGGTGGCCTTCCTAAGTTCAAGGAGAAAAAAAAAGCTTGAGTACACAACTTCATTATTTGATGATGATAAGTGTCACTCATTACTTTTATGTTGTTGTTAGCATACCTTCAAAGATGCATAAATTTCATATGGTGAATTTATGGATGAGGATTCCTATAGTTCTTGGCTCTCACATAGTTAAGGATTGTTGTTTTTAATGGTATCAAGAAAGTTTGACAAATGAGTGTGAGCTCATGGTTTTCTTTTCACATTGATGAGAAGCTAGATACATATTGATATCTCTATGTTGGATACATTACATATGAGGATCACATGGATGATTACTTAAATTTCTCATTGGAAAATGATGTTGGTATAAAATATCTTCTTGTATGAAGAAAATTGACCAAGAGAATAGTGTTATTGCAAGTTTCATGAAGACATAGCTATTGGAAGACATGACTATTTGGAGACATGGCTTCCTTAGTCACATATTGATGATGACTTCTTACTTTATGATGATAGGCTTAGTTCTCACATATGTTGATTATCGTGGTTTCTGCTTATCAAATGTGGGATGTTAGAAAAAGCCTTAGTAATGATACATGTCTGATATATTGAGGAAAGAACATGTAGTTCTTGCTACGATGATTTGATGATGAGGATGACTATGGTGCTTTCACATATATATGATATGATTTGAATAGTTTTGTGAACAAATAGGAATTACTACTTGAAGATATGGCATATGCTTAGTTGATTCATGAAAGGCTATTTTTTATGAACATGGATATAGGCTTTTTCTACCAAAGAAAAAGAGCAAGTGGATCTTGATAAGGTCAAGAGAATGAAGTTGATAAAAGATATATATGAAAATCTATATGCAGCATACTTAGTCACAGGTTGATGATATTAAAGCTACATTGTAGTTTCTTGCAAATTGATGATGATCATATACAGGTTGTTGTTCTTGGTGTTGTTGAAAGATGCTTATGGTGCAGATCAAATATGGTAGTTGTTGATAGATATCATGTTCTTGTCTTTGGTATTTGTTATAAATATCATGTATATCATTTGATGTAAATGTCATGTAAATACCTATGATGTAATAATTGTCATATTCAGTCATATATGGACTTTTTAGATCATATCAAATATGCAATCTCACTTGGTTGGGTGATTGATGTAAGTATGGATCCTTGGTGATAGGAAGTTCATACTCAGTTGAGTGGTAGAGTCATGCACTTCATTTTACATCCATATAGATTTCAAGATGTGCTCAAAGGGGGCATGATCAGAGAATTCAGCATGTACTCAGGGGGAGCATGGTTAGTATTCATATTCAGTAGTTCAGATATGGAAGTCTTCATTTAAAATTGGTCATCCATTTTCCCTTGATGTCAAAGGAGGAGAGTAGCTTGGTGTTTGGAGAGTAGCTTGATGTTTTGAAAAGCTTGGTGCTTGGCCTGAGGTTATTTAGAGATTGTGGTGACCAAACACCAAATTGGTTGCCATCAAGTCCAAAGGGGGAGGTTGTTGGCATTATTATGCATGTGTTGTCCTTGATGAAAACTCACTTGTAACAGAACAAGTATAGGTAACTAGATGAATCCATAGGTCAATTCAGAGGTGACAAAATGATGGAACATAATACCATAATGATGGATCAAAGGTTTACAGATTAGAATCATAATTTTGATACGGGGAGATTGTTAGCATTATGAATTAGGTGTTGTCCTTGATGGCAACCTACCTGATGAGTTATCCTTGATGAAAACCTATTTGATGAATGGAATCTTACTTGATAAGTTGTCTCTTGATGAAAATATACTTTTTAAAGGTATAAACAGGATGTGTTTAAAGATGTGACAGAATGCATGGTAGTTCAGAGGAATGATAAAGCTTGAAGTTCAAGAACTATACATGAGTTTTGTTAAGCCAAGTCACGTATGCACGAGAGTTTAGTGAAGAAAAGTAGCATATGGTTTTTACACCATGGTATTCTAAATATCAGGGGTCCTTACCATGGTATTGGCCCATAGTAATGAGTGGGATAATAGATATTGGTCCTGACAAAGAATACCACCGACACTAATGTAGTTTTGACCCTTGGTATTGAATAAGGGATAAACTATATAAAGAGGTGAAGATCAAAGTGATAGGTGTGCAAGTGATGGAAATCTTATGGAGAGTTAGATAAAAAGAAAATATGCATGTTATGGGTTTTTTTTGCTTTTCTTGATCTAAACTAAGTATGAACCTGAGATTTCGATGATGAATGAGATCACATAGATCTGAAATACTTGTGCACCAATGAATACAATCATGAATCAGGATTATGAGACCTGAAATGACTTTTCATTATATGATCTACTAATGGATTGACTAGATCTAAGTACTGGTGCATGTTTTTATATGAATTTCTTAAGAGATGTGTAATTTTAGGTCAAAATTTGTAGATCTATATGCTGGTTGGTCTCGGGAAAAGCACGTATACATGCGGGTTCACTTCTTCAAATTAGCGTATATAAAGTAAGGGTTTCTATTCATAAATGAATAACCAACGTGATTAGTACTACTACTTCTCTGTTTTCTGTCGATGATGCCCTCATGATTGATATGGGTTATGTGATAATGTATGAAGTAGAAATCATTGAATGATGAAGTTGAATTTGGTTATTGATTGATTGAAGAATGTTAAGATGTCTTACTGATTGTGATTGAAGATCAGAGGCAGTTATGTGATTGGTTCAGAGTGTTACAGTACATCCGAGTATGATTCAATGTTCTTTTTCAGAATTCCAGTAGTCAATTTTTCGTTTTTAGTATATTAAGATCTATACACAGGTTTCTCTACAGAAAAGCATGTATGCACGTGGGTTGCCTTAAGAAAAGTAGCATATACATTTTGGCATTTGAATGATCATAGTTGCAGTTGATTCTGTGTGTTGACGCAGTATTCTAAGTTCAGTTATGTGTACTGGTTACAGTTATCTGACTATTCCAATTCATTGGTTGAGTTCTAACTAAGTGTCAATTGATTAGGTTTCAGTGATTGGTTGATTCAGTTGGGTTAGAGATTGATGATTGGGTTTCAGCAATTGGTTGATCCAGTTGTGTCAGAGATTGATGATTGTGTTATAGTGATGATTTACATTTTTATTATTGATTTTGAGTGTTGATATTGGATCAAATGTTAAAATTTATGAAATGTGGTCCATGGATGTTGGTGAGGGTTGGAGCCTTCAGTGAGGATGTCGAAGCTTCCTGCCACTAATAACAGGTGATCAGATTAGGGGGTTGGATCTCCCCTCCAGTAGGAGATGTAGGAAGATTGAAGGTTGTAGCCTTGTGCAGGTGGGTGCCTACATACTGGTATGAATCTGCACAAGTACAAGATTGTAAAAAGGTTTTTCTTTATATTAAAAAGAAGAGAGGGATGAAAACAGTAGGTAGTGTTTTCTCGCATTGGGTTTCCACCTTAAATCCTGGTGTTCATGTGTGTTGCTTATGTGTGATGCTTTATTTTGTTCTTACAACACATGGTTATTGTTTATCTAATGTTTAATAAAGTACAGATGGACTAGCTGAAGACCGACATATGATGAATTATCTGAATCATAAGTTTACTGAATGTATGTTAATTTTCATAATAAAAGTTGTGTACACATGCAAGTTCCTTTTAGATATACAGCGGAACTCGCATATATACAGGCTCGGTTCGGTTCCGATATTAATACAGTCTCGCATATATTAATACAGGCTCGGTTCCGAAATAAATACAGTCTCGCATAAAGTCCAAGGATTCGGTTCCGATATAAAGTCTCGCATAAAGTCTCGCATACAGTCTCCGATATAAAGTCTCGCATACAGTCTCGCATAAAATCTCCGATATAAAGTCTCGCATACAGTCTTGCATAAAGTCTCTCAGATATATTAATACAGGCCCGGTTCCGATATAAAGTCTCGCGGATATAAACACAGTCCCGCGTATATAACCTTCGATATTGATACAGCGGAACTCGCATATATAAACAGCGGAAGTCCCGGTTCGGTTATATATATAAACTCGGTGACATATATAAACTCTCGCTCGGTGATATAACAGATCCCGGCTCTGGTGCACTTGATCTAGGCATTTGAACTCGATGACATATATAAACTCTTGCTCGGTGATATAACAGATCCCGGCTCCGGTTATAAACAATTTCAGATATTTGAACTCGGTGACATATAATCTGAACTCGGTGACATATAAACTCTCACTCGATATTTGAACTCGGTGCATTTGAACTCGGCATTTGAACTCGGTGACATATATAAACTCGATGCCGGCTCTGGTTATAAACAGTCTCAGATATTTGAACTCGGTATATATATACTCGCAGAGATCTTGGCTCGCAGATATACACTCGCAGAGATCTTGGCTCACAGATATAAACAGTCTCAGATCCCGGTTCCGGTTATAAACAGTGTCAGGTGATATATAAACTCTCGCTCGATCTCGCAATCCAAAGCTTGGAGATCTTGGCTCGCACATCAGGTTCGGCTATCAGGTGCACACATTCCTTATCTTTTTCTTTTTTAATACATATTTGATCATACAATTTCAAGTATGAATACTTCACCACAGTTACCAAAGATTACCAAGGGCAGACCTAGCACAGTTACTCTACAAGGCCTCTATGAGTATATAGAGTCTTTAGAGAAACGCAGAGAAGAAAGAGAAGCCAAGTTACAAAAAGAGTTAGAAGCCGTGCTGGAAAACAAATTTGCATCTCTTGAAAACACTATCCAGAAACAAATAGAAAATAAAATAGAACTACTGGAGAATAAAATGGAGGCAATGGAGACTAG